>JAULBM010351337.1:0-12142 GCA_032357055.1 Geukensia granosissima | reverse complement strand
TGGCAGTCTAAAAGTCCCTCCCTTACCGGTCCCTTTGTTACAGTCTACATATTGATTTATTGTTTACTAACTTGTTTCCGTCCTGAATATGCATGAAATATTTTCCACTGGACGTTAAACAAAAATCAATCAATCAATCAGTCTTACGTTCTTACGGACCTGGTCCAATGTTCTTACGGTCCTGGTCCAAGTTTCTTACGGACTTGGTCCTATGTTCTTTCGGCCCTGGAACTATATTCATACGGCCCTGTTGTATTATTTAATAAAAGTGTTACGAAATGTGTGTTTCTGTTTTGGCTTTGGTATAGATTCTCGGTCAGAAGTATTGGCCCTCGGCCCTTGGGAGGCTCTGTATTATGGGCCTCTGGCCAATACTGCTGACTTCGAATCTTTACCAGGGCTAGTACAGAAACAGCCAGTTGGTTACACTATATTACAATTCCAGTGTAGAAGGCTATTCGAAAGATAAACAGTGCATACTCCTGAGAGACAAATAAAAACCAAAAGCTTGGAATCCACAAACTCCCTTTAGAGGAGTCGGATAACGTGTTCCGGAAGGTTGAGAAGCTCCCGTCTTGCCCACGGCAAACGTCGTGAAGTCCGATCTATCAAACTCGGGGTCAAATCAAGATGTCTAATTCGGGACAGTCGCAAATCGTGTCAATTCGGGAAAAGACTCCTCGAACTCCTGTGCGTTTAAGGAATGGGAGCAAGTACTTCGGAAGGGTGACACTTGTTAAGATTTGGTATCAAGAATAAATTGGTAAGATCCGACACGTCTTCTTTGATGTCATACCGAAAGAAGACGGAACCTCTTCTTTAGAAAGTGTAGTAGGTGTAAAAGTAGGATTACCAGATGTGTCGTTGATACTAAGCTTTTTTTTATCAAGCAATCAAGGTATGGTGTTGTTTACAAACAAATAAAATGTTGCTTGACTCTTGCGTTTTTTCATCCGAATTTCTATAAATAATTTGATTGTCTGACCAATTCAGAAAGGGTAACAACCTCTTACTTTTCTCGTTTCGCCCATTGTCTAACATGGTCCTTTACTGAGTCCATCAACAGCTTGAAGCTCTGCTTCCAATTAACAGAATTTGGAACTCAATATATAGGACCTATTGAAAGCAACTGTCGTAGTTTATAATTTGTGACAAAACCGGAAAATATTTGCTCAGCGGTACAATAGTCGTGGGGGACGACGAGCAATGAGCAGTCCGGATGTTTGGATCTCAGATCATCAATATTGAATTGCTGCAAAACTTCTTGTAGTTAAAAATTCTGGATGCAACAGGCTAAGTGTAGGTATGAAAAAATAATGGATTTGATTTATCAGTAAAAGATTGTGATATTTAAACTGCACGGATTTGCTAATGTGAATGGCATCCAGACCCTTTGCAAAAAAGAACTTGATATCATCATCTTTACACGTCCGAACTGGCCTGAATAATCTGTGCTGTGCGATATCCATAAATTAGCGTGTATTTTATACACATTTGACTTTGGATCGGTAACAATTATATTAGAGCAGATTTGAAAAAAGGGTTTTCAGACTGGAGAGTAGTAAAGAATAGAATCTTATACGAATGATATAAGGTCCAGGTGATTTTTGTAGCTATTGTTGGAGATTATCGATTAATGCACCAATAACGCCCGGACGTGTGGATTTGCGATGACCGTGCCTACGTTTGCGTCGTTGGGAATTATTTAACGACTTTATTCTTTTCACAGAATCGCAAGCGGGGGCATGATAAATTAACTACACTATCTATTTGATCGTTGCATCTGTAAGGAAATGCAATATTTTCATTTGGTGATACCCCCCCCCCCCCGGAGGGCGGCCGGAGTATAGAAATAGGTAGAAACCCTGTTGACGGGGCGTCAGTTATTCGTGTGGGATTCTTGGTTGGGCGGTATGTATAAATTGTCAACTTTACCGCCGTGCCCAGTGCTGGGAGAATGCAACGTTCTCAACAATAAAGATCCCTTTGCAACACTTGTAATGAGTGGTCCGTAGGTGACCAGTTGCTAAGGCTTAAGTTCCCGCCCCTACCCAAACTGTCCCAGTATGGCATCCTGTTGCTATTCCTCCTAGCTATATGTGTAGCCCCTTTATGATTTATTGTTTGATAATCTGTTCTCGTCCTGAATATGCATGAAATATTTGCCACTGGACGTTGAAAAACAATCAATGATGAGGGCAATAGAAAGATTCATGACTTTCAGAAATGATTTATATTTATTAATTTACCCATTGTAATGAATTGGAGCTAGGAGAAGATATTAAATAGAAACATATACACAATAATTAAAAAATGGTATTTTGAATCCTTCTCTGTTGGTTTTATATACCCATATTATTCTGAAAATGCATTTCTTTCTGAGACCCTTTATTCTTGTGACGTGGAATTAAACCGCTCCCAAATACACACACACACACACATACAAACTACACTCGGTCACTTATATAATTAAATATTTTACCTTGAAATTCATTCACGCTAAACCATCAAAACACATCTTCATAGATGTGTTTAGTTGAAATGTCATAAAAATGTCACTTGTAAGATAGTATGCAACACTTTTAAAACGGAAAATATACAGTAGCCGATTCTACTCTATAAAATGATAGTACGAAATATTTCAGTAAGGGATCAATAAAATGTAAAAAATATCGGATACAATTAAAATATTGGGCATAAAATGAATTAGAATTCACATCGTCATTTTTTGTATCGCCTTGAAGGAACACCTTAAAGATCAAAATAACATTGGACACTTCACTTACGATGTGAAATTCATGGCTATATTAGATTATTATCTGCTAAATGATTTTATTCTTTATGCTGTTCATGGTCAATGACATTTTATAAAATAAAAAAAATATAAAAACTACAAACTGAATTCGTGAAAGGCTGCCCGAATAAGATAACTAACAAATAAGCTTTGTCTGCAGAATAATTCATGATAATTCGGTGAGCAAAACTGCTTACTATGAATCCTTTCAGTTTTCATTTTAATAAAAATAAACATTTGTACATATGTACCCTTTCAAGGCAAATTGTTGATGTCGATTCTATCGACTTGACAACAACTGAAATATTAAGGTCGATCAACTCTTTCATGATAAATGTAAAATTATTGGTACGGTCGATCAGAGAATTAATGAAGACGGGTTTCAAAGATTATTTACACGAAATTACCTTTCAATTGCGTATGTGTCCGTGCTGACTAAGACATCTTCCATTTTAAAACTGTCTTATCCTAATTGGTAAAACGACTTCATCAAATAAATGCGAAATCTCCGTCTGCGGATGACTAAAAACGCAATGTTCGTTATACGTCCTCAAACAGTTTTAGGTATTCACAAATTAATCTAAAAGGAATTCAAAGATACCAAAGGGGCAGACAGAAATCGTTAAGTTGGGAGACATACAAGACCATTGCCAACAAAATAAAACGAAAGACTGACACAGAACACACTTGTTAATTTTTGAATAAAATTTTATCATGAATGAGGTCATTCCGCTTTAGGTATCCTTTCTATACTTATATAAATACATAAAGTTTGCATAAACAATATAAAGTTTCAAAAGGGAAAAAGGTGAGCTAAACTTAAAATCTTAAGATGTTTCAGATATTTTGTCACATCATACATGTCATAGGGAAATAATGAAGTATTTTACCATGCGTTTTTATAAAAAGAAATTTTATTCGTTCAACGAATGAAAAATGATATGAAACTTCAAGTATTCTAGTATACAAACACCTTTCAGTACTTTCGGTGTTCATGGCCTACACTGGGAACCGCCATGAATATCTGGATAAAGGGAGGTTATAAACTACCCAATCCGACCCCGTTTTATTTGAAAATAATAGTTGATGAAATAATACTTGTTGGTTATTTTCCTACTTCTAACACGGTGTAGAATGGTAACGGACTTCTCGCGTTTTTTTCGACGTTTCCGGACTAATCGCGTTTTGTAACGGACTTTTCGGGTTTATAAATCGCGATGCCCCTTACAAAATGAACAGCATGGAAAATAAGAAATCGTAAGTTTTCATATATTAATGTTTACGGAAGGCACAAATAATTTAAGTTTATAAATATAGAATTTATGTTTTGCTGTGACGTTCGGTAATTGCACAAGGTTAAACACAAACAGGGGAATCTGAGGAACGCAATTGACATGAATGTGTGATTTTCCGTCAACTAAACATTAATAAGTACTGTCGACAAGGTATATTTGTTTAATTTTACTTGAAAAACGCATAGGACTCATCCCTTTTTACTATGACACAGAAATTATCAAAGTTTTAAGCTTTATTAAAAATGTTGCGCAACGGACTGTTTGTGAAAAATGGAAATAGCTGGTAATATTGGCACCGAACTGTTAGGGATTTTTAGCAAAGGACTTGCTGTGGTTTATTTAATTGTCAGGTTAAAGAGGAAGAAGAACCTTTGGCTAAACATGAACACTTTACTTTTATTTGAACACATGTGATAAATCTTTATGCTTAACGATCACCCCCCTGAATAAACCCGCCTATCTATTTTCTGTAATATATCACAAATACATACCAGTTCTTTTTTGGACACATTCATCGTTGTTTCTGACCTTTTGCATGTATCCGATAATGAAGATGAGGTTCAAAGATATTGTTGAGGACATTTTTTCTTACAAAATACGATCATGCAAAGGAATTGCTATTTTTTACAATGCAAATGGAAACTTTGACGAGGGTTACTTTTTTTGTTTTAATAGTGCTTAATAGCATATCGAATTCGGATTTAACAGAGTTGACAGATGTTGTATCAACTGATTATAATTCTTGTTTGATTTGCATATAAAGGAATTACGCTAACGTGATAGGCTGAATGTACTTCCAGTAGCAGTATTTGACGTCCTGTATTTTTCGAAAAAAGAAAGTTGACCGAACTATAATTTAGTTCACATTAAAATTCATGCGCCGTGATACACAAATAGAAAATACAAGTGGAATTAAAACTTTTTACAATGTTTAAGAATTATAAGTATTAAACGCCTTGTAAAAGGAAATTTTATAGTATAAAACGGGACATACACATTACCATAAAAATCCGTCGGACTTTTATTTGTTTGTGAGTGAATCGGTCCTGTGGCATTTAATCCTATAACAAATAATTTATATAACGATGTTTTAGCGTCAAAAATAAAAAGGTTCTGCCTCACCGAAACTATTTCTTCTTTCGTCTTAGTCTAGTATAAACATATGACTAAAATAAAGTTAAGTAAGGTCAAAACTATCTTTGCTTAGTCTAAAGTAATTTAGCCTAGCCTTGAGTAATTTGCACATGCTAAATTAATTTGTTAAGCCAATCATCTGCCTTGTAATTAGGGGTTGTAAAAAGCTGGACAACATCTCGATGTTCAAAAAGTTCTGATTGGTCAATTATTACAAAAGTGTCTAGGCTTAATTATTTAAGGCAAGACATAAATAGTTTTGGCCAGGCATAAACTTATTTTTGCCAATGCTAAAATGCTTTAGGCTAGGCACAAATAGTTTTATATTAGGCTAGGCACAAAGTTTAATATTAGGCTAGGCCGAAACATTTTTCATTTTTGACGCTGATACCCTGCCATAGCTTTAACAACGAAATAACTGAGACACTTTATGTCCCCTGTTTGGGTCGTTTTTGGTTAAAATACTATCATTGAGCAGTAATGTGGTAATTTCACGAATAAAATATAGAATAATTTATAATATTAACAATTGTTGAATTTTATTTTGGTTTAAAAAATATTTGTAAAGGAAGAAATATCTTGAATAATGAATCTGCTCTGATATACGTCATGTAAGGTAAGGTAAAGAATAAAAATCCATTACTCGAAATTTGGTTCAAATCAGTGATCCTTTTCAGCATTTCCAAAGCCGCTTATCATTTGCTTAACAAAGATTAAAATATTAGCTTCAACAGTCCGGTGCCATAATCAAGAAAAGTCCGTTGCCACTGTCACTTTTAGAAAAGAACTAATATTGCCGCAATTTATTTGTATATACATGTTAAAATATACATGTTTTAATAGCTTGGAAGACTTCCATGGTCCACACTGAACAAACAGTGTCATAACTTTGATGCAAATGAAAGAAGGCTTCTGCATTATATGCTTCGATATGGTGCAAAACACATCTTGTTACACGTAGGTATCACGTTTGTGCACAAGTTTTAAAAAAATGGGAATCCTTTCAACTCTATATGAATAATAAACTAGGACAAAATATGATTGCCGGGTTCGGTGACGTTTATCTTTTTTAAACATATTCGCTGTATGTAAAGAACAACCAAAGAATATTAGTAACTTACTTCGCCTTTTCCCCAAAATAACGCGATTAGTCCGGAAAAGTCGAAAAAAACGCGAGAAGTCCGTTACCATTCTACACCGTGTCTAATATCGATGATTCTTCATATGAAAGATTTTAACCAAAACAATTTCGGGATTAATCTTACAAAGCCCTCAAAGTAAAAGTTTTTTTTTTCGGGAAATCAACAATGTTGAACATTCCAGTGTAGATTACCTATGTTATCAATCGAAAGTGGATACTTCTAAGAGACAAGACAAATTTGAAGTAATCTAAAAGAAAACACGAAAACATAAGGAACAAAGGCTCTACGAACTCCTTTACAAAACAGGAGTGGGATAAGTTGCACATGAAGGATAAATATCCACTGTCGTCTGCGCAACACCCGTCGGGGAATCCTCAAACTCTAATCCGGGTTAACGTCAATCCTAGAAGAGGTCAACTTATTGATAGCAGGTCCATAACAAGTTGAGATACACTGATACCATATGGATAAACCAATTCATGATGGCGACCATAGAATTTTCGGAGTAACGATTCCAACCTTGATTTGATGTATCCTCGTTGTAGTTATTTATCCGACAACAACAATGCTCTCCTCATTAAAATGCTGATATTTTGAATAGGCACGAGAGTATCTAACCAACTGCGTAGCATAAACTCCGTGGCAGAGGAAGCAGGAATATTGCCACAAAAATATTGGAAGATTACAATATATTTACAGAGTTTTCAAATTTCGAGTCAAATCTTTAAAAATTAAAATATGATTGCGGACGCTATTATCAAAATATTTTAATACAACAATTAAATTATTGCAATAATCCGAAAAAAAGTATTATTGCTTTTGGAAACTGCGCTCTGTCAATTTTTGAAAAATCCTATGATTTTGTCGCGGACATGAAAGCGGAAGACGTTTCTTTTGTTTATAATTGTCAACAATAGGTTTTATTTAATTTGATTGTAAGTATTGATCCATAAACAGACGGAGAGACATGGTAAAGGTGAATTTTAAGCTACATTTTAATCACGTTGCAGACGACAACATTTTGTATGTTGATAAGTTGAGCTAAATTTTTTTATTTTATGTTTCAATTTCAATTTATGTTAACAGTCAGGGCTGTTCCATTAAGATAAATATATACGACCGAACAGGAAAGACTTTTTTGTTTATCTATTAATTCCTATATTTAAAGTTTCACTAATACAATAAACATTTTGAATCTTAATTGCCTTCTATGCACGACCTGCTTTTATTTTAAATGAAGTGCCAATTCCTTGTAGAAAATGTATATTTTAATGGAACAGGGTATAAAAATCTTAAGTTTCACGAAATAAATTACTTTGTGAAAGGTAACGACATACTTGTGGTTGATAATGGCTTCAGAGACTCCCTGGCTTTACTTAAAGGTCTAGACATAAAGGTAGCCATGCCAGCTTTTATGCAGAAAGACCAAAAACAAATATCAGACAAACAGAATGGTCACAAATGTAAATGTTTGTTAAAAGTTACACGAAGAACTATAAAAAATTACAGTAAGAAGAGGTAATAAAGAGAGAATAATTAACTTAGGTAAGCAACAAAGACACAACAAATTAAAAGACACAAACCGAACGAACACATTATAACTAAAATACATGGGTAGGATAAGGTGCTCCGAAAAGTAGTTGTCTTTATTTCGGAAGTTAAAATGAAATTTTTAGTAAGTAAGGAGGTTAGCTATTGTGTATGAGTGTTACATTTCTCTATTTTTTTCTATGATAACAGCAAATTATTTCTTAAAACTAACTACAAATTATCATTTGTCTTCTTTCAGAAACGATGGGTGGTAAAGTCTGCAAGTGCAAGATTAAAAAAAATAGCTTGACACATTTCTCCCAACAAATCAATTGGCGAATATGTCCATTGTTTGTGTCATTTGCAACAAGTATTTCCCAGGGCTAAGCAATGCCAAAATGAACTATGCTAAGTCAGAGAAATAGAGTAAAAGTCTAATTAAACAGGTATAATCTTTCCAAACACTCAAAATGATGGAGCAGAATAATTAGCTTATAAATGAAAAATTTGCCCCGGATGTTAAACATGTACAATCCTTTTTTCTTCGAAGAATTCTTCTACTACTAAAATAGACACGCGAAAGTTTTGAAAAATTTTGAATTATAATAAGTTGCATTCCAAATATATAAAACTTATTTATAACTATGCAGTTTTGCAACTTAAGCGCGTTAAAAAACTTAGTGCTTGGCAACATATTAAATATGTTACAAAATGTCAGCATACAAACTGACAAAGGGGGAGGGATAGTTTTCCTTGGAGGCAGTTGTTCTCTGGGGCAATCGTCCGGAGGCCTATAGTAAAATACTTTCAGATAAACCATTGTTTAAAGAAAATAAACTTTTGTAGAATGGAAATAGACTTTTTTCAATTGAAAGAAAAAACAACAAATTGTCTTGTGGTCCCTATGTAATGCTAAACCACTGAATGAAATATGAGGCAAATATGTTGTTGGACTGACATGATAATTAATTGAAAATATTCATGTAAATGTAACATAATTTAATGTCAAAGTTTGGTTGTTATCGTAGTTGCTTGCAATTCTCTAAAATGCACCGGTACTCAAACGAAAGATGGATTGTGCTTTGTGCAGAATTCAATATTTCTACACTACTATAAAGAACTTTCATTGTTTTTATTATTTCTTCCTTTTATTCTAAAACTAATTCGAAGATACAAAAGGTTCAGACAGAAATCCTAGGTAAAACATTTCCATAAAAGTGCTAAGTTGTTAATTCAATTCTATAGATGTTAGATGAAAATATCACACAATAATTCAAAACCCCTCATTATTATGTTAGTCCTAATAAATGTATCGATCAAGGTTATAATTCATGACGACATTTCGTTTCTTTATCCTTTATGAATTGTCTCCAGGGCTCAACCCACGGAGCTGACCCAGCGCGAACCCCCAGTGGGCAGATAGTGGAGGCCCTCTCGTTGGGAGGTTGCCAGGTTATAATACGGAAAGCCTGGTCGTGGACCATAGTGGGTTACGTGTTTGGAGAATGCCACGCGTCTTGCACGTAAGAGACCCCTTTGATAGTTTTCGAAAAAGAGCAGGTTAATGCTGCTACAAAAGGCTAAATTTTTCGTCCCTACCCATCACTCCCTTTTTCCAGTGGCATCAAAAACCTGTTGTATCACATCCCACCTCTTTTTGCGATACTGATAATTGTTGAACCAGTTCTCGTCCTGAATATGCATGAAATATATTTGCCACTGGACGTTAAGCAACCAACAATCAATCTAACAAAAATACCCCGAAGATGACATTTGTGGGATGCTAGATGTCTTGAGTTACAACATTTTTGTAATGTGTGTTTTGGCCCACTCTCTGCATTCCAATGGAGACAAATTGCGCACCACTTTCTCGCCAATTATTTCCTTTATACGTATGAAGCAGACTTCATATAAAGCCTTCTACGAGAGGGAGAAAAAGTTGGCTCAATCTTTTGGTTTCACGCTCCGCCTTATATATGATATCCTTTCATTGAATAATTCCAAATTTGGTGACTATGTTGACCGCATCCATCCTGTTGAATTTGAATTAAAGATACTACAGAAACAGAAAGGTCTACTTCATACTTAGAGTTACACCTAGAAATTGACAGTACGGGCGAGTTAAAAACAAAACTTGACTATGAAAGATGACATTGATTTTCGATTGTAAATTTTCCGTTCAGGTCTAGCAACATTCTAGTCGCACCTGCATACGAAGTGTATATTTCTCAGGTGATACGCTATTCTGGGGTTTGTGCTTCCTAACATAATTTTATTGATAGAGGGTTAAAGCTGACAAGTAAGCTTCTTAGCCAAGGGTTTCCCAGGGAAAGATTACAGTCATCTCTCCGGAAGTTTTTCGGTGGCCATCATGATTTGGATAACCGGTGTGAAATATCCATTTCACATACGACAATGGATATCTTCCTACTTTTGTGAATACAAATCCGTTCCTAAACAATTGTGAGTAACATCGATTGTGACTATATACTGGGTTTGTTTACTGAGTAACACGACGGGTACCACTAGTGGAGCTGGAGTAGCTTACACTTCCGGACGTGAACTCAACCAGGTTTTTGTAGGGTTAGTGCTACTCCAGCTTTAGTTTTCAGTGCAGTGCTGAGTGTTCTATCTTTGTCTTTCGTTTCATTTTGTTGGCCATGGTCTGACTTAACGATTTCTTTCTGCGCCTTTGGTATCTTCGAATTTCTTTTTACAGACTTTGAAGAGTTTAAATTTTTTTAAAGAATCTTGTAATAACTGTCCGTCAATGCCTCTTTGTTGGGTGCAGTGTCTAGCTGAGCATAGTATAGAATAGCCAAAACCGGAAAATGTGATGTTATGACATTTTTTCAGCAATGTTAAATTGAGAGATGCTCCTCACAATGTTCATTAATGCCAAACTGTCTGATGAATTCACCCCACAGAATAATACTCACCCATCTTTTCCCATTGTAGTCAGGCAGTTACTATACCATCAAAAAACAACCTAAAATAAATAATCAACACTTTAACGCTGAAAATTACAATTGATCTTTTATTCAATTTATCAGTGGATCATCTCGCATGTGCAAATTCATCAAAGTTTGTCAAGTTTTCTAAAGTTATTTAAACGTTGATCAAAATCTTTGAAACGCTTTGACGAATTTGAAAGAAAAGACCCCATTCTATTTTTTCTAAATTCTTTGATGAAAATTGACAAATAATTATTAACTTTTAGGTTGCATAAACAAATTTTGTAAATAAATCCACATGACTTTCTATATCTAGTGGGAAACAAAGAAGAATTTAGGACGCTGAATTTTAAATCTTTCATCACAAAGATAACAGAAAGGAAACTGTAATGTAAATATGTCTTTGCTATCTAATCTAAGAATGATGGTACCCACAATGCATATAGAAATTGCACATATTACTTAAAATAAGGATTCATGTTGTATACTGCACATTTCCCACTAGATTTATATTAATAAATGTAATGCAATGTAGTAAAATAATCGCTCAGCTGAAATACAGTTACCAAAACAAAATTGACACATTGTAACCATTCGGTCATGCTGGATCAGATAGAACGTGCATTTTTTTATTGACCACTGCACCTAAGTACCAATTGAGTAAGTAGTTCAAGCCGATAATTTTTTTTTCATGAATTTTCCACAGGTTTCTATGTAGAAAATAAGTTCAGCTGTGGCAATCTTAGTTGTGCAAGTAGTTCCAGAAGAGAAGATTCTTAAATTAATTTCCCATTAAACTTATAATAAACTAAGTTCAGCGTTAGCAGCAATCTAGATTGACGGGAGTGGTTATTAGATAAAATTATGAAAGGTACCAACTTGGTACTGGCAGTACAAGTTTGGTTCTTAATGAGCAAAAAGTTCTCGACGAAAAGATTTTTCAATGAATTTCCAATGTTTCTATGTTAACCTAAGTTCAGCTTAATCGGCCATCTTGGTTGGCGTGTGCAATATCCATAGTGCGAATCGTAAAAACGGTTGATTTTTGTAACCCCGCGAATGTGATTTCTGTACCCAGCAGTATTATGGGAATAATCAGACGAGAAAAAACATCCGGTACGACGACCAATTTGCACCACAAGAAAGAAAATTCATTTCCATTAAGAAATACGAAAATTTAACCAAGTTAATAAAAAATATGAAAACTAGATAACGCTTGACCTTAATATAGGAAGGAATTCATTTTTAAGCAAGCATACCCATAAATAAATATTACGCGTTTTTTCAACGTCT
>JAULBM010351326.1:0-12142 GCA_032357055.1 Geukensia granosissima | reverse complement strand
TTAATATGCTCTCGTCCTGAATATGCATGAAATACTTGCCACTGGACGTTAAGCACCATTCAATCAATCAATCAATTTATTTTATAAGGAGACTGTAAAAGAAACTATAGACTATTCCCTTTGTTAGAAAATCTCGGTCATTACTTAAAATATTTGTGGGTTTCTCAAAAGCAAGAAACATTTTTTTGTTTTTTTTATGATGTTGAATTATATCTTTTTACAGCAATAAAGATGGGCCGTCCAAAGAAATCAGATGGTGATTCTCCAAATCAGTCTCCTTCCCACTCACCAGCATTTCATGATCGTCGTAGTCCAGAGTTATCTCCCCATGGATCTCCTCAATCTATCCATAGTTCTCCTCAGTTATCACCTAAAAACGACTCAGTCTTTCATAAATACATGATGTCAAGCCCCGTGAAGACAGAAACTACTGGTCCCCCACCGAGTTGCCAGATCCAGTCAGAAATGACCATGAGTAGACCTGTTGTATCATCATCACCCTTCATGAATTTAAAAACAGAGGAACAGTCTATTTACAACTGGACTTCCTCAGTGACAGCCTCTAATTGGCCAGTTTCACAAGCTAGTGTGATGACACCACAGTGTGAACCAACACCACCTGTAATGTCCTCCCGTCAGCAGGAAAATGCCTTGTTAATTGAGGACGATATGGATGATATTTTGAACTTTATACAGATGGATCAGGCTAGCAGGACGATTGACCATACCAACATACCATATAGTGATAACAACTCTTGTTTATACCCATCTCCAAACTGTGGTCCTGCACCACTCATGGTCAATACCTGTGACAATTTTCCTCAAAATGCTGGACAGAATTCATCTTTTCAGCATTACCATCAGCCAAACCAGAGTGATTTCTATCCTGACTCACACAGTCCCCATTATTACCAGCAGTCCCAGTCTCCACAGTCCAATTGTCATAGTCCTCAGAGTTACAACACACCATCACCAGGAATATGCCACAGTCCTCAGAGCTATCAAGCCACATCTTCAGCAGTACCAGATTATCCTCAGCACGCTGCATACCCAAATCACAACACACCATCACAACAACAGATCGATATGAACACTATTCCAACTCCTTTTATGGATATTGACAATCAAAATAGAATTAATCAGATGTTCATTAGATGTTGTGGGTCCATCAGTGATCAACCAGCTCAGATCAGATCGGGAATCACTAACAGAGATGAATTATGTAATGAAGTCATATCAATCACACTGAAAAACGGCTCGTTCAGAAACAATGACTGTTTATACAGTAGCGATGATAACAGCAGTTGTGACTCAGCCACATTCTCTCACATAGCTTCAAACAAGAGGAAAAATTGCAGCAACTTTGATCAGTCATGTTTATATGGCCCAAACTACACTGCACAAAGCTCATCAGGCTTTACATGTGAGAGGTACAGCCTTCAGGCCACACAGAACTATTGGAAACAACAATTTCCTTTCGACCAGATGAGCCAACTGTCAGAGCAGGACCGGTCTGTCATTCAGCAACTGTTGATGGCCAGCTCTACAATGAAATATGTATTTGATGAGAGTAAAGCACATCTAACTTACAACATGAATAAGGTAACTCACTTACAACATAAATAAGGTAACTCACATACAACACGAATAAGGTAATTCACTTTGGTTATTCAATAAGTTTAATCTTATTGAAAATTTAAATAGATTTACATGAAATTTGTGCTTTTTTATAATTTCTGAAGAACCCAAGCCACATCAGTTCGCATAAAAATCCACCCTTGGTAAAAGTTGACCTCCAAGCTAGTATTCTGAAACTAGAAGACATTTGACTATTTAATCTTGTCTTTAGTAAAAACACAAGCATCTAACATGAATTTTGATAAGTTACTGTGACCTAAAATTTATGCTAACGGACTTTGGTTTATATCTTAGTATTGTACACCTAAAGATTTTCCTATAATTAGGATTTTCATTTCTTTCAATTTTTTAATCATTATGTCTTCCCATTCATATAATGCATAATAATTATTCTCTTTGTAAAAAAAATTGAAGATTTTTAATGTTGCGAACTTGTTTCTTTTTAGGAAGAACATTGGCCAAAAAGGGGAAAAGAGCAAGCCCACTGGATGCATGTACAAGAAAGAATTATCAGAAACAACAAGGCTTTTGTAGAGTTTTGTATGACAATTCCAGGTATTTTGTTTCTTGACTTACAAGTGATGAAACAGTATTGATCAAACATACACAAGACCTTGAGATTTTGTTAAGATGTTTAGCCGTCTTGATATTTATGTAATATCTTTCATTTATCATATAAAGTGGTTCACTGTAAGAATTAAATCACATAATTCCATATAACCACAATAACTAAATATAGAAAAAGGTGTTGAATGGTAAAAACTATGGAATTAAGTGTAGTGTTTTGGTAGTCCATTACCAAGAAACCTAAACTGTAAGAAGTAAATATAATGTAAACCACCCAAGTAAAAATGTAATAACAACAAGAAATGTGAAGAAGTAAAACTGCTAACTAGATAAATACAATGTATATAATTAAATCAGTAATGCACATAGTTATGCACATGACAAATGTTTTGTGATTGGGTAAGAAGTTCGATACAATAACAAAGTCTTTTTGTTCCTTCCAGTGACTTGACTTACCCTTTATTGGATAAGTCTTATTATTAGAAAATGTTTATAATGTGTAATAGAACAATAAAACAATTTAATACATTTGTTTAGTTCACCTGTCCTAAAAGGCTTTATAAGCTTTTACCATCACTTTTCGTCTGTCTTCCGTCTGCATTTTGAACTACTTCTTGAGAAGTGTTATTTTGGTGCAGAACCATCATCTAACATGGCCACAAGAAGGGAACTTAGTTTAACTTAAGACACTATGGGAAATTTATACAGAAATTTTCTTTTAGTAAATGACTGAATGGATTTCATGATTGTTCTGTACAAGGTATTGTTACTCTGTTGCTATGTCTGCCAGCAGGGGACTGAGGTTTACAAAGGACTGTAGAAGTTTAAATTCTACTGTCACTTGGTGGGTGGCTGTCTCATGGACAATCATGCCACATCTCGTATTTTTATATTAATAGGAAATTCATACAAAGTTCTACTTAAAAGGATTAAAACCAAACATGTTGTGAATAGTCCTTACCTTTCCTGACCAAGTTTGGTTACAGTGGTGTTGGTCTATCATCCAATATGGCCACTTGCAGGAAACTAAATTTAACACGGGACACTTTGTAAAATATACACAAATATTTTCTATAGAACTGCTAAATGGATTGAAACCAAACATTGTGTAAATTTTCCCTACAAGGTGTTGACCAAGTGCGATTACTTTGGTGCCGATCCATAATCCATTATGGCTGCAGTGCCAGCTGTTAACTTAGTTTAACATAGGACCTTTTGGAAATTTATACAATCTTCTTCTAGAAAAATACATGATGTCAGTTGCTGCCCTAAAATTATTTCTTTGTGCTAATTGGCCATACAATGTGACTGCAAGCAAGGGGAATAAATTAAACATTGGATATTATGGGATATTCAAACAAAAAACCTAAAGAACGACCAATTGGATTGAAACCAAACATGGTGTAACTTTGTGTGACCAAATGTTGTTACTTTGGTGTCCATTATCACAGACAACTGAACTAGATTTCTACAGCACTCAAATTTGTTTTATGAAGGACACTATGGAAAATCCAAGCTATACAGCCTCCTGGGTGACTCTGATTTTGGTTTTTTTAAACTTCTTTCATGGTTTTATAAAAACTATGAAATAAAGACGAAATCTTAGACCAAAATAAATTTTTTAACAAAAGTCCTATAACACAGTGTCAGGAAGGACTGATGAAGAAATAATTTTTCAATAGTTATAAAGAAAAACAACATTGTCACAGCTTCTGTAGTTTGGTTAGAGGCAATCATGGGGACACATTTGTTGTTGTATTATAAGATGACGAAATATTCTGTATAGATAGTATTAATGTTGGCTTATATATTTCAGGATTTAACCAGTTAGATCCCTCAGATAAAGAAGAACTGTGTCAGGTTGCTAGTTTCCAGGCTGGTCTCATCTTGGCAGCGACAGAGTGGTACAATCGACCACTTAAGAAATTCATTTATTTCTGGAACTGGACAGTCAGCCCAGAGAATCCTATGTACTTGTTCAAATTACACTTACTGCAAGCAGGAGAAGCCATCAATAAACTAGATTTATCACCTGTAGAACTTGCCTTTACGTTAGCTCTTAGTTGTATAAGTGCAGGTGTGTAAATTCCACTCAATCAAATAAACACATTCTTCTCCAAAAATATTTGGGAACATAACTAAATAAATCTTCTTATAAAGTTGAATGTCTATAACATGAATCAGGAATCCAAAGACTGATAAAAATAAATTTTAAAAGTAATTTATTCTAAGAATTAATTTGCTGATGTCAGGTAATGTAAATGCAAATAAGAGGAATTAAATATTAACAGATATCCAATTAAGAAGACTGATTTCAAAAGATAAAATTGTCTTAGTTTGATTATGTGCTTGACCACTTTATTTCATATTTACTTTTTACAGAGGTGATGCACCTGCAAGATCCAACGACAATAGAATCAATCAGAGGACGTCTCATCTACATTCTACAACATCATCTGGCAGGTAATTAATTACACAGTAATATAAATAATTCTCTAAAACTGGAAATTACCTAATGTTATAAATATCTGCAAAACTGGTAACTACCTAATATTAATAATGTCTACATTTTCCATGCTGTTAATTACCTTATCTGGATATTGTCTAGGGGATAGAATTTTTACCTAACAAAGTTATTGCATTCTTTAAGACTAATCCCTGGATAAGTTTTTGTGTTCTATACGACTTGTTCCTGGATATTTTTGTTCATTCTTTATGACTTATCCCTGGTTAAGTGAGCAGTGATAGGTTTGTGTGTTCTGCATGACTTACCCCTGGTAATGTGTGGTCATTATTTATGACTTGTCCCTGGTTAAGTGTGCATATTCTGTATGATCAGCTCTGGCTAAGTGTGTTCATTCAGTAGGACTTGTCTCTGGATAAGTTTGCATGTTCTATATGACTTATCTTTGATGAAGTGTGTTCATTCTATATAGAATATCCTTGTATAAGTGTGCATATTCTACATTACTTACCCCTGGTAATGCATGTTTATTAAGTGTGTTCTGTATGACCCGACCTTGGTTAAGTGTGTTCATTCTATACAACAAAATCCTGATAAGTGTAGTGCATATGAGACTCATACAGCAGGAAAGAGTTTTGAACAAGAGGCCCCAGAATGCTGATATCCAACTACTGCTGAGTAAAATAACATAACTTTGGCCTAACTACCAGTATTTATAAAAGAAGGAGATGTGGCATGTTTGTCCAAGAGGCAGCCATCCACCAAATGACTGTCAAATTCAAACTTCTACAGGTCCCATTATTGCCTTCAATAATGAACCAGAGTCCATAACATAATGAAAGCTGTAAGAGGCCCCCAAATACAAAATTTGAAACTATTCATAAAACATGACGATCGACATAACTATTTAAAAAATGGTGAACAAATAACAATTAATGACTAATTAAACAATGACAACCACTGGACTTAAGTTTCCTGGCTTGGGACAGGCACATTAAGTATGTGGCAGGGTTTAGCCAGTTTGTAAGTGATCAATCCTTCCGCTAACCTGAGACAGTGGTGTGACAAAACATCAATGAAAACACACAATAAAAAATGAAAAATTGAAATGGATTTAACACTGGAGATGAATACATGTACTGAAAACCAACAAATAAATTTAAACTAATAAATGATACAACAAATGTATCGACCTTGAAAGAGTATTTGCAGGTGCTGTCTGCGCGTTCAAAACTTAAAAGCAACCAATCAGGAAAGTTGTCCTTTACTTTCCTTTTGTTGCTTATTGATGCACCTTTGGAGGTGTTATGCCCAAGTTAAATACAGCAATCAGCCATTAGTTATTATCCTGTTTTGTAGAGCAAGGTGTGAACCCAATGGAAAGATTACCAGCTATCTTTAACGTCATGCCCATGTCACGACACATCTCAGTGTGGCATAAGCAGCTGCTGAAGTACATGCGAATCAACCTAGAACTTGGGGCCGTCTCCAAACTTGTAGAGGAAATCACAATATAAAGAAGACCATGGGGCCATCTCCAAACTTGTAGAGGAAATCGAAATATAAAGGACATAACAATTCATTCCATATCCTGGTTCATTAACAATTGTGTTGAAATGTTTTTGTTTTGTCTTACTAACGTGCAATTATTACAACAAGGGGGACTACTCCTGTGAGAAATATCTAATTTTCTAATGTTACAACAACTGCCATGATTTTTCATTAACTTGTATTCAACGAATTTTTTTATGACAAGGCTCAAATTTTGAGTATGATTTTAGGTATATTTGTTGTCATTGCATTTAATGCTTGTATCTTTATCGACTAACTTCACTCCTTTTGGGTGAAGTAAAATTCACAAGACAAATCTTTGTTGTTTTTTTTTAACAAAGAGACTAATGATATGAGATATATTTATTGCACATATTGTTAAAGTATTAAATTATTTTTATTGCTTGTTATCGATTTGAACTACTAAATTTTATTGTTGTTATTTTTCCAATTAATTTTTTATTATTGTTCAGATTTATTCCTGGGTGGTCAGAAAAATGGCCGATAATTAAATAGTTATCCTTAAAATGATTAATTCTCATTTAAAATTTAATTTTTTTATTATACTTGTGTTAAGATATCAGACCTGTCTAGTTTCAGCAATCATATTGTGTATTTTGGAGATTTTGACACTTTTCACATTCAGAAAAGAATCTGTGCTAAATAAGGGTTAATTAACTTGAATTTGAATCACTATCCAGCATTATAATATATCAAACACTTTACTTTTGATAATGTTATAAAAATTTCTAATTTTACACCAAAAGCTGTACAAAACCAATTCAACTATCTAATGTAATTGTACAATTATAGTTTTTTTTTATAGAAGTCATATGAGTTTAAACAGACAAAAAATGACACAAAATTAGACAGGTCTGGGGTATGTTATTGGTTGGTGATATTGGAGAAACTTTATATTATGTCAAAAGAAACTGAGTCTTTTATATATGTTGGGAATTTTTGTTAAAATTTATGGGAAATGTTTTTATTTTTTAATTATGGTTGAATTTGCTCAAAGTTTCAGAATTTCTGTTCAGTATATAACTTGACATCTGTTAAATAAGGTTAGACACTTGAGTTTCGTCGACTTAGTTTATTTGTCAATGAGAGAGTTCCCACCTGACTGGGAAAATGGAAAGAAATCAGGAATTTGACTGCTTGTTATCTGTCAGGAAAAGTCTGTAAAAGATACAGAAATCCAGGAATTTCAAGTTGATTAGAAAATATTTCTTAAATTATGACTGCTTTAATTATCTAATTTTAATGGTGTTATACTGCTAACCAGATTTCATTATCTACATCTTCTTAATGTTTGAAGTAATGACCCAAAAATAATCACAATTGTTCTAATTAATAACAGTGACATTATATTGCATAACCAACTCTAAAGATAGTAACAAAATTAGTTTTTGAAAAAGGTAAAGATTTAATTAAAACTCCTTGAAAAAACCTGGAATTTCTTCCTGAAAACCTGGAAGGTGTGGGAACTCTGCATTGAACAATTTTACCCTTAGTCTAGTTCTCAAACAAAATTGATAATCTTGATTTTTATGCATCAGTGTTGACGTTTTGGCCAAACTATACTATATTTGGCTAAAAAAATATCTCCAACCTCAACAAAGCTTCAAAAGATCGACGGAATTCAAGTGTAATATTGTGAGTTCTTACCATCTAAAATACATGGTCCGATTATAGTTGAATGGTTGACAAAATATCAAACCATTCACACATTAGTAGATAACAGAATCTTGTACATACATATACCATCTTAAGAAAGAATATTGTAAGTATAAGGCTCTTGCCAAGCTGCATGTTTTAGAAATGAGGACCATATTCTATTCAATGATTTTTATGCAGCTTTAATCAATCTCTGAAACAGAGTCTCCTAGCTTTCAGTAAAACCTCCAGTAGTGGACTCTGCCATACGTGATACGCCATTTTGTGAGCTTCCTCTCATGGTGGTCAAACCTGCTTGTGACGCAATAATTTCTTGACGTCAAAATTATTTTGACGTCACAATCAAGGCAAGCAATGTCGTAACATATATGGCAGAGATGAATGTGTCTGTCAAAGGAAGTACTATACTCTCTGTTTCGGAGATTGAGCTTTAATATGAATGATGCATGTGAAAAACCTTTGCAAAACAGAATGCTTTCAATGAAAAGCAATAAAAGTCATAGAATAAGATCTTGAAAATATCAAAAGTGCAAGTTGGCGGACCAACTTTCCTTTCACATGTGATATAAACTGGTTTCTCTTCTAGAACATTCCATCAAATTTCATGTTGTCTAAAAATAAACATTCCATTATTGCACGTTTTAAGAAACTCAGATATATCATATGTAGAAGGATAAAATTGTAAATATAAACAACCTTGTAATTTGTTTATTGATTTAAATGTAAAGAAAGGTGAGAAATGTTAATGAGTTATCTCCCCTCCAATAGAATGTTCGGGTTGTGTAAGTGCAGAATAGAACATATTGTATGATAATTTATTTGTTTAAATGCCAAATTCATCACTTAAAATAGCTTTGTAAGTGCTTTTCTCATTTTGGTACTGACAATTTTAAAATTGATTTAAAATAAATGGAAATATTTGTGAAGAGAGATGATTCATTATTTTTTTCTCATAAGTTGCAAACTTATCAAATTGATTGGAAGCAATAACACTATTACTTGGTTGTTTGTATGTGTTTTTTGCTCATTGTTTACATTCCTTTGTGTTGTGACATATCATTATCAGCCGTCCAGTGTTAAACTCAGGACTCAAGTCTTAAGTGCTTTTTTTTCTGTAAATACCATAGCTGTATGTAATATGTGTGTTAATCATAGTTAGTCTGACTCCAGGAAATTTTCTATTTTGAAATTTTTAATTTGGTTGGAACCATTTTTACTATAATATAAACAGCAAAGTTATTCACTTTTTCTATTTCCTTCTTGTATTGTAAAGCATTCTTTCAGATTTCATTTAACAATAGGATCTATTTTTTTACAGTAACTACATTTGGATATATGATTAATACATAACATTTTGTCAAGTTAATTAATGTTTTAATTTGATAATAACTATTTTCTTATGAACATCACATTAGGCTATAGACAAATACTTGATGGCATAGCAATTCAGTTTACATAAAATCAATAGTCCTGTTAGTTAAATGAAGCTTAGTTAATTATCAAATTGGGTCACATTGACCTATTTTTATTAACCCATTTCATTCATGGGAATGTTGTGTAAGCTAAAAACTCGACCAATAGTTACTTTCAAAAATGATATGCAAAAGAAAAAAATATTAATGGACATTTTCACAGATATGTAGAATTTGACTTTTATAATAGAAAGGACTTGCTTGTCTAACTTCTTTGTTGGTGTTGATTTTTGGACATACACTGACTGAAAAACTTTTGAATCATTTTTATTTTTAAAAACTTTCTGAGATACTTTACAATATTATCTCAATGGGTATTCCAAAAATCTTTTTCACTAGTTTTCTTTGTAAATACTTGCATTAGTTTAATATTGGTGTATGCTTCATACATTTCAGTATTATTGCTGGCTCTAAATTCTTTTATCCTAGATGTTATTACCAATTGTCTTAAATTGTCTTTACCTATCAAGGATGTAGGGCATCTCATTTAAATATACAGTCAAATCTATTTTAAGGAGTCACTTTGGGGAGGGAGAAAAGGTAATCTTTCACAACAGATAACCTCTTTAATAAAATGAAAACATTGGGAATTAGAAGAATGACCATTTAAGAATGGATTTTTTAAAAGAGGTGACCTTTTAAGTCAGGTTTTACTGTACCCCATGATAATGAGGGTGTAAACATACATTTTCATTTTCATTGAGCACATGACTTTTAATTTTCACAATAATGTGATAAGGAGATAATTAGTGTGGAAATAAAAGTCACATGTATATACATTTCTGTTGATTTAACATATAATTCTTGTTATGTGTGGGTTGAATTTAAGAGATTTTAGAATTTATTTTTAATACCATGTCGACTGAACAGAATATCAAAATAGAATTTGTATAAATTAATTTTTCTGCAGGATATGAAAAATATTTTTTTTAAATTAATATGAAATCATATATTCAATCCACACAGCAGTCTATTTAGTGTGTTATTATACCTTGTGTATTGTCATAGAGACCAGTTAGGTCATTGTGCCCTAAAAGTAGTTATAGTGCTTCATATCACCATGGTAACATGTATTATTGTTATCTTCAGTGCTTGTTTGGAATATAATCTGTATCATAGATTTGATTGAATTGTGGATCACATTGCTGCTGTATAACATGTTTATGAGAGTTTTGTTCATGATTTTAAGACTTATTTTAAAGATTTTTTAAATTTTCAACTTGTCAGTACTTTCTTACCTTTGCAGTAATACAACAGAGAATATTTTATTTAAAAGCTACCAATATTTCAAGAAAAAAAATCATGCATGTATCTAATGTAAGTTCATTAGGGGAGATAATTCATTGTTTCTATATAATATCTATAATTATTATTTGATTTAAATTACTTTAATATATCCATTGATATTTTCAATCAGGCCTCATGATGGGTTTCAGGGGCCTAAGCTTAATTTATGATTGGCCTTTTTAGTAGGGAGGAAAAGCCAGAAAAAGTCAGCCTTAATGCATGAAACAAACCCTCTCATGATTCATTTTGAATGTATTGCATGAAAAAAAAATCTTTCTTTAAAACTCTTATATAGTGAAATTATGACAAATATAAACCTGATCTGTGAAAAATACTCTCCCAATTTAAACCCATGTCACATGGTTAAACTATTTCTTAAAGACTATTTCAGTTTGTTTGAGTCCTTGTTCAAGGAGGCACCTTAAATCGGTAAAGGACAAGGGTCCTTAAGCTTCAAGTTTGGTCCAAGACTTTGCCAAAAAATGAAATGGACAAATATCTATTTATCTATATTTTTTTATTGAAAAATGTTTATAAACAGAATTTTTAGTTTGTGTGGTTCCACATTATGGTCACATTATACTTTTAAATTCTTTAAATGTAAAAATACTAAGACATTACTTAAATTGATACAAATTTGGTTGATTGCACAGAAACAACAGAATCAAACTTTGAACAAGAAAAAAATATATCAAATGCAAATGTCTAGTTAAAATATCTTCATGATGTTTTTGTATGTTCATATCTATTTTAAACCAAAAAAGACCTCCAAAATTTTGGTATTTTGACAGAAAACATTCTTGTTGAAATAGTCAAATGTACCACCTTTGCTTTTTTCAAAATAATCAATATATAAAAGAATGTTATGAATTATTTAAAGTTAGTTATTAAACAGCATTTTCAAACCATCTTATTGTTGTCACAAAATCTGAAACTTCAGACTAAATATGGGGCTTACCATACCTTCTGGATTAGTACCCAAGGGAGCTATTTAGCATACAATGACCCTACCAGTCAAACTTAATAAGAATATTTGGGGTGATCACACCACTCAAAACAAGTGGTATTGGATGTTTGGACAAACTGACAACATCTACAAAAATTGGTTTAAACCAAAGTGTGGATCAGTGATACGTCAAAAGAAATATTTGTATCTTTTTCAAATGATTGATTCACTGCTTTGTAATAAAAAATCCTAGAAGGGTTGAATTCTTTCTTAAAAAGTTTCATTCTAATTCAAACAACTTTTTAATGGGCTTAATTGAAGGGAAAGAACTCTGCTGTTTTGTTACATTTTGCTTTATCTTAAAATAGTTAAGACCAAGTTCAAAATTGACAAGTGCCTTCAATTTGGCATTAGGAGAATGAGACAAAATCAGTTTGTATATTTTATGTATGAAATTATAAAAATTGTGATGACAAAAAATGACATTGTATATTTTTGTTTCTGAAGGCTGTTTTGTTTGTTGATGACTTGTAGTATCAC
>JAULBM010351315.1:0-12144 GCA_032357055.1 Geukensia granosissima | reverse complement strand
ACACCAACAACAACCACTACAGAACCAACCACAACTACTACACCAACAACAACCACTACAGAACCAACCACAACTACGACTACACCAACAACAACAACCACTACAGAACCAACAACAACTAAGACTACACCAACAACAACCACTACAGAACCAACCACAACTACGACTACACCAACAACAACCACTACAGAACCAACCACAACTACTACACCAACAACAACCACTACAGAACCAACCACAACTACAACTACACCAACAACAACCACCACTACAGAACCAACAACTACGACTACAACAACAACCACCAGTACAGAACCAACCACAACTACGACTACACCAACAACAACTACGACAACACCAACAACAACCACCACAATAGAACTAACAACTACGACTTCACCAACAACAACCACTACAGAACCAACAACTACGACAACACCAACAACAACAACCTCTACAGAACCAACCACAACTACGACTACACCAACAACAACCACTACAGGACCAACCACAACTACGACTACACCAACAACAACAACCACTACAGAACCAACAACTACGACTACACTAACAACCACCACCACCACTACTACACAACCAACAACAACTACGACTACCACACCGATATCATCATCAACTACGGAACAAACCACTACGACTGCTGGAATACCTACCACTACTTCAAATCAAACTAGCTTAGGTAATCTTATTGTAGAAAAATATGTCAAAATCTATGGTAACGTTAGTTCACTTACAGTTATTTATTATATTAGAAAACAAACTTACCAGGGAATGGATGCCATTTTTTCATACCAATTTAGCCCTTGCTCTTGATGTTTAAAAACTTTTTTTCAGTCCTGTCTCATATCAAAAGGAAAAAAAATTTGTCAAAGTTGCAGTGAATAGTTAAAAAGTGATAGAAAATTCGCTAAAGTTACGTTGAACACCAATTGATAAATAATTCAGCTGATCTTGATAAAGCATAAATTTATCAAAAGCTATACAACGTTCACAAGTTTGTTTTACTACAGTTTGTAGTTAATTTCTTAACCATGGCTATTCATCAATATCCAGAATTCACAAATGTCTCAGTTGTTTCCCCGAAATATCATAAAACCACATGTTTTGTAAATGAGCATATATATATATATACTCATTATGCTAACTTGTCCTGAAGAAGTCTCGCAATAGGGCGAAAAATGTCGACCATCAAAGGATGGGAACCTAGCGGTAAATTCAGCTGCTGAGGTTTTTCTTTGGCTTATCCACTCAATAATAATTATTCCCGATTTATTTATTGTAATTAAATGTGCATAATAGATACAAACATGATAATATTCATGTAAACACCAAACTACCAAAGAACACAATCATCCGCAGTAATACTAGTCAATTCAGATTTGGATATCAATATCGAACTGGTAAATTGTATTTTATGATAACAAATATCTCTATCACATAACACACACGTTCCAGACAAAAAACCTCATAAATGTTTAAAGTTTGAATCAATATTTTAAATGGAATGTACAGTTTTTAACGTATATTTTTTTTTAAATATTTTAGGACAATCTTCGGCGTCCTCTGGGTCTAGTTTATGGGACGAAATGCGTGACCTGTATTGGCCGTGGTGGCTTGCAATTGGATTTGGTATCCTTCTGTTAGCATTGATGACATGTTGTTTAATGTATGTAGCCTGCCGCAGGAAAACACCAAAAGTAAACGATGAAGAAGAGAAGCCTCTTCCATTACGAAATTCGTCCGAACAAAATCTTAACATACCACCAGTAAATACGACGAATCCCAATGCGAAGAAACCTGCAAGAAATGGTGTAAAGAGTATCAAAGTAAAACCATTTGTACAACCAAAATGGAATCGCTGATATTTTTAATTTTTCAACGCTGCAGGTGGTATAACTTTTGACTGCATATTACAATTCGGTTCAATCTATTAGTTATTGTTGATTTTTTTCGAATGAAATCAAATTTTAAACAAAATAAATTTCATATGTACATATTTGATACAATGTTAAGTGTAAATTTGCAAACAGTTCGTGTCGTAAAGTGTGACAATCATTAACTCTATAGATGTATATCGAATGATTTTTTAAAGAAATAGCTTAGTTAAACATTTTTGCCCAAATTGTAGATTTTGTGAAAATGCTGTTTCAAAACCGTCTCTTTTCATAATTAATAACCTATTCTTTGCCTCGTTTGGACAGAACGACAGGGTTTTGAGAATGGAACGTTTTTTTGTATAATAATAAATTTTTTGAAGTGTTTTTTTTTTCACAATAGATATGAGCGCACAAAACCATGTTGCATCAAATTAAATAATTTCTTATTTTCATATTTAAAGAATTTTGCCGTGCCATGTGACCATTGTAAAATCAATTTTACAAAAAACGGTTTTATTTTGTTTCAATAGATATTATTCAATACAAACGATATAAGATAATACATGTTAGCCACTTGTCATTCTTGAGCCAAAAATGTGCCTTAACAACCCTTGTTTTTTACTGTTTGATACATAAAACAGCTATTAAGGCTATCACTGTGTTTGCAATTATTTTGGCCTTAGTACTTTTATGAAAGAAAACATTTTGTGAAAGGAGCTGTTTTTTTGCAAAAATATTCATCTGTGTACAAACGCCTTTTTGGATTAATAACATCTAGACACCATAATAATAGAATCCCAAAATAAAATTCACACATTAATTAAAGTTGCCTTACAGTGCCAAAATATTGCGTATATGCCAAAATGTACGAAATTAATTACACCTCTTTTCAAACCATGTTACTTACGGTATAAATTCGCGAAAGTGTGTAATGTAAGATCAAAACCAAAAAGACAAAAAAATCCTTCACTTCTTGAACAAATATTTTATAACCGAAAATAAAGAGCTGAGACATTTAGCACACGAAAAAGTTTTTACTGCTCCACAAAGCACTAAGGAAACGCTTCATTAAATTATAAAAAATAATATTATGGAAAACTAAAAGACAGTGTACCAGTTTTAAAATCGTTCACAATTAAGAGCAGTATACATGATGTATACGTTTTTATTCGCATGTAAGATTTAAAAATACAATATCACTAAAGAATAATGTTAAAGCCCATGTGTACTGAAAATACAAGTTAAGCAATGATGAATAAATATTGGTTATTTTGATAGTTGGCTGGTTTTGTTTTCAAGTAGTAACCTCTCATCAGTAGTATTAGAACCAGATAGTGACTTGCTTTCGACATCTGACTATATTAAGACACGCATGAATTAATGATGATTTGGTTCGATTATCTTTTTGATAACTCGTAATTGGTTTTTGAAAATCTAAGAAACTTTTATATTTTAAGACAGAAGGAAAGAGATAAAGATATCAAAGAACAGAATGCATTACATGTGTACATATTTTACTTTCCAGTATTTTTGAAAGAAGTTTGTTTCACTTGTATGATTTTGTTTTGTTGTTGTTTTAGTTGTTGTTTGTAATTTATCTTATAGAAAATTTATTCTGTGTTTTAGAGACAAGATTATATTAAATCGAAATCAGTCTTATTTTTCATTACTTTTGTTCATCTTGACTTTTTCTGAGCTGAACTAAAGTGGCGTGGCAGAGACGCTATTGCTGTCGTCCTTCCGATCAGAATTAAATGGACTTAGTTTCGAGATCTGTGAAATGGAAAGATATTACCGTATAGATTATTCCCTGAGGGTAAAAGCAAATCTTAAGTTATGCAAACAGTGGAGTTTAATACCTCTTCTCGGTTTTGTCTGAAGACAATTTCAAACCGGATGTGATAATAAGTCTGTTGGGAAGCCCGTGTTGGTACTGGTAGCAATGATACTCATGACATTCGTTTACCTTAATCGCTGTCATCACGATCAGATTTTTTCTTTGGTATTATTTTGGTAAGGGTTTGACGTTTTTAGTTTGTGCGTGTTTCCGTACCATTCTGTTGATAACGATATGGTGGTCGCCCATCTGGCGTCCAATAGCTTTGAAGGACATTCTTGTTGATTGCATACCGATCATATGGCCTTTGTGCTTCTGACAATCGTCTCTGCGCCGTATTAATGATAATGAATAAATGTTTTAAACAACGCGCACGAAAAATCCCAAATCAAAACCTACCGATACTGTGTTATCAAAAATGCGTGCGATGCATGCTTCACGTTCTTGCTAAGTCAATTTTAATCACAATAGTCACGACCGTGTAAGCACAGTTATTTAATTTAATACGTCATTTGTTTTAATGAATAAAAATATTGAATTTTGTGTTACCTTTAATAGGCAAACATATAAGGGGTTGCTTAACTTTTTCTTCGTATATTATAAAAAAATGGTTTTAATAGCTTCGTACATTTATATTCAGTATGGGAACGGCAGATACATGTTTTTACTAAGATCATTCGCAAACTTGACTGCACATGTAATGTTACTTCTCTTTCTCTTATTTTTCACAACATTCTAATTAAGTTTTTAATGATAAAGTGATGCTTTTATTCAATTGGTTTCCATTATTTACATATGAAGTTTGATGTCGCGTGTAAATAAAACAAGCATACTACATTACAGCTGATATCAAATATCAATTAGCTGTTTTAGTACAGGAGTACTTTATAACATTTGTTCACTGAATAAACAGAAGACCATTTACCCATGCGTGAAGATTTGTAATGCAAGACCTCAAAAGTAGAAGATAATTTAATTGATTTTTTATGTTTGATTTTTTGCCGTAACGTTTGTTATTTTCACAATAATATCCATGGTTATGGGAGTAATTTGTGTCCTTTTAAGTGATAGATAGGTCGGTCTTTTGTTGTATTAGAATAGTTTCACATATTATTCTTCTAGAAAACTTTTCTTGGACAAATAAATTTCCGATAAATTAGGTCTTTGATGCGGTAAATTTTTTTACAACAATTGGTAATTGTATTCAATTTAAAATCTAATACAAAATCTAGTTCATCTAGCCCTGACAAAAAATCATTTTTGTTACGTTCTATGATAAAATGACCACCCCCTACAAACAATTGCACATGATACACACAAAACACAATTGCATCATTCAGGTAATATGATTTGTTTTTTCTTTCAAACCTTTACCTCTGAGAATTTCTGGTGGATGTAAACAGTGATTCAAAACCTTTAGCGTTTCTAGAAAATGTTTACAATGATTACAAGAGAACTGGGTTAAATTGGTATCTTTATCAAAAATAATGAAAAACTGTTAAACAAAACTGTAAGTTTTCGAAAAACGAATGTTAATTAACATCAATTTTCGACTGATTTTGTTTTGTTGCTAAAATTACTTTACCTTTTGACAGACATCCAAATCGTATATTACAAACATCTACAGGTTGGCCCCAGACCCTCAATAATGAACATATAATCACACCCTAAGGCAAGCTGAAAAAGGCCCCAAAATGAAATGTGATGATATACTAACGTATCAACTTTCGATGAAATAAGTATACAATGTGAAACACGTAACACTTCTAAAACAACGACATTCACTGGATTACAGGTTCTTGGCTTGGGAAAGGCACGTATAGTATGTGGCGGGGTTTACAATGTCTGTGAGTTCTCAATCCTCCCCTAACCATGGACAGTGGTGTTAAAAACGATATAAAACAATCTTCAAAAAGCAACTGCATAAGATTTAACTTTTGAAGTCGATAGTATGTTGACAAATACAGATAAAACAAGTGACACAATATGTGCCGACCTCAAAAGTACTCACTGTTTCATGTGTTTCTGACAGCTAGTTCAAAATCCAAACACATTTGATAACAAAATTGGTTCTCTGGCGCTAAGATAGTTTTAAAAAACATACAGCTGGATTTTTGTAAAAATATCATTAATATATAAAGAAGACTAGATATTGGGCAAGTGCCAAAAATAAAAAGTATCGACATGTGCAGAATGAAGGACAAAAATGTTACAAACAATTGAACAAAATTAGTTATGATATTAATTATTGAACAGAGTTCAATGTTAATTCAAAAAAAAATTTAAAAATTTACAAAAAATATCATAAGATTTTCAATTAAGATTATCAACCTTTTAGTTAACTCTATTCAGCGAACTGATGAGTCCCATGGGTTTTGTTAAAATTAACCAGCCTTAAATACCACATTTAATGCGATATTCTGTTTTTTTTTTTTAATTTCCTGCAGATGCATCCAAACATTGAATTATATAAATTTCGAAATTTGTTACTTAATATTTTGATAACGTTCCTTTAAATCTAAAACATCGCTGCATACACGAAACGGACAGAATGAAAAATATATACACTGTACAAAGGAGCCAAAAGAAAATATCCGTCAAAGCAGGAAAAATTGACAAGAGGGAATGCGAAATCGTCTGTCTTGTGCTTATTTCATTTTATTAAAAGTAAGTATTTAGGATAAATTGTATAAGTACTAGTTATTAACTGCAAAGATATTGTCAAGATAGCGGTAAGTATTATTTAATTAATAAGTTAAATCAGTTAAGAACGATCTTTGTTCGAGTTCGACCAAAATCAGGGACTCATAACATTGATGGAATAATTCTGAAGTTAAAATGACACAGTTGGTACCTAGAAGAGTTTCGATTACCTGTCTTTAAGTTTTATTACTAAAAGTGATAGAAATAAGTTGAGGAAGAAAAATCATCAAATTAACCTTTTTCATTTAAGAAGAAAACTCGAACACTGTTACAGCAGATATATTTTTGATCTGTTTTATCATATGACTAGTTAATCAGATATCTGTTTATTAAAGTTATTGGAGAATGTAGTACAAAGGTTGGAAAAATCGTAATTAAGTGTTTAAAAGGTTCAAATGGTTATTTGAAAGGCGCAGTTTGTCTAAAACTTCAAAGAAATTTTCGGACTCCAAAAAAAATGTTAAATCCATTATATTCATACGATTTATTTCAGTATTTAGTTATACGGTATTTTATGATGGTATTGGCGCTAGTCAAAAGACAGAAAGTTTAGTTGAAGTACACTTACCGAGATAAAATGGTATTTGAAGGGTTTCTTGTAATTTAGACAACCAAAACACAGTAGGGACTTGAGTGTTGGGCAGGGGCTTTTAGTTCTTCTGTGTCAGTAATGTGACTATCTACTAAAATTGGCTTTCAGTAAGGTAAATGGCTTGGAAGGTAGAGAAATTAAAATTTTATGTGTTTGAAAGCGATTAATATAAACGCTTGCACGTTTGAGCATTTATCTCATGTATATGTTTACACCCAAATATTGGAAAACGCAGTTGGTTCCGTTCATATAACACGACCCAGGCACAACTTTTAAAAACGGCACGGCAGGCTTTATGTCATTTAAGAAATTTTCAGCTGATTTACGTCAGTTCAAGCCTGTTCAAAAGATCAAATTTACAAAAATATTAGCCTACCTTTTGATTTTCGTAGAGAACAAATTATGTTACCAGTTTCAATAAATTTGGAATTATTTTTGTTTCTTACACATTTCACATTCTAAAACTGATGCCATCAGACTGTTTTTAGCAGTTAATTGAAAGTTTAAGTCAGGCCTTGCTATTAATTTACTCCTAGCTTTTGACTGCGTCACTAAGCTATTTCTAGATTAAGTGTTGTGTAACCTGTATCATAATTGGTAGTTTGGTAGTTAAGGTCTGTCATTTTTGGCATTGTACGGGAATATTTGTAGGTATCCACGTGCATTTGTGTTAAACATTTGAATTACATTGGAATTACCTGCTTTAAAAGCATTTTTGATGTAGGAAATGTTTAGGAAAAGAGTTAAAATACAGGTTTGACGGTACGCTGTGAAAACTGTTTACTATACTGCCTAAAAAGTTATTTCGATGCAAGTTATTTGCAAACATGTAGTCATAAGGTTTGAAAATGTATTGGCATTTTTTCCATTTCTCAAAATCGTATAAGACTTAATTAAAACTGAGATAAATGGCCGAAAATCGTGCTCGGAATAAAGATCACATAGATCAGATAGCGGATTTAGTTTGTAAAACATGGGACAATCGAAGAACCCAGACTTTTCTGTCATTAAATGCACGACATAACGACTAAAAAGACAAAAAAATAGGATCAGAGCTATTTAGAAAAACTCTTATTTCAAAGTGTCTGGCAAAAAGGGGGCAAAAGACCAACATGATTGAAGTTATAATCAATAGAAATCTAATCAAGGGAGGGTGAAGGGATAAACTCTCTCACGGACGAAAATTCCAAAACTGGAAACATATGAGGACATGCACTACAAGCATGAAACAACTTTCTTCTGCCTCCAAGCCGCATGAATGACAAACCCGAGATAAATTTAGAAAAACGAGATGTGAAACGGTATATAAAACATCTTTAAAACTCCAAATTTATTTCTACTTCTTTGGATTTATAGAGATAAAAATAAGCGCAAGTGAGCGAAATATTTTGTTTATTATTTTTTTTTTCATGCAATGGCAAAATATTGGAGCGCAACCTGGAGAGCGAGCGAGCAAATTTATTTTTTCAGTTTAGGAATAACAATGACAATTTCTGAAAAAGGAAAAAAGTTTTTTTGAAATTGTTAACCCAATTATTAGGTATGAGGAGCTAGCGAACCCGAAGAACTATTAATTAATTCGGAGTGGCCTTATTTACTAACATATAGGTTTGCCTAATGCCTTCAATAACAGATATATATCTAAACCCTAAGTCATACTGTAAAAGGCCCCGAAAATAAAATTGGTGATAATTTAATGTAACAACTTTCGGCCAAATAACTATAAAACATAATATATAATATATATAACAACATATAACTTAAGGCCAAATTGGATATAAAATAAACAACCATCGGCAAAATACATACAATAAATAATCGGCCAATAGAGAATACAATAAAAGCTATCGGCCAAATAAGTGTACAATACAGTGCAACAATGTAAACGAATGATTCTTCAAATTGACGTGGTTACAAGAACGGTTTAAGGAGGGGGGGGTGTTCTCAATTTCGTCCATTTTTGCGCATACATGTTTGCATGTTATTTTTGGCATTTTCTGAAAATCGTATACTGTGATCAATTACAGATATTCACATCTTAAAGTATTAACAATCACTATTTAATGTCGACATTTTTACCTTACATAAGCCTTAAATGGCAGCATTTTCAGTGTCCAAAGGGTAATATTCAAATATGAATGATAAGAGATTATTACATTTTGTATTGGAGTTCATTGTATTTGTTAAATCTATTAATTTACGTTTCACTGAATTGAGTCTCTCATGTTTTGGCTATCATTTCTTTAAACAAAAACAAGATCTGAAAAGATAATTTAGAATGAGATTTAACTTACCGGTAATTGAATTTGATGTTCGAGGTATCACATGTGTCGTTGTTTGTCCTGTGGTCATGTGAAAATTGCTGATTTTTGTGAAAAAATAAAGTTCCTACGAGGACAAAATTCTTGCATTTTTGGTACCACTAAGATTATTTTTTTTCTGAAATTACGCATGGATATGTGTCAAAAGATGTAAAATCCTTTAAAATGTTTTAAATTTTCTAAAATTCACAAATCCTGCAAGCAAAAATTGTTAAAATGGAAAAAAACAAATTTCCCAGTTTTTCAATATAAATGGACAAAAACTAAGACTATGTATAAAAGTTTCGAAATATACAATATTTTTACTCTGTTGCGCTATATAAGAATTATGAGGATTCCTCCAGGGGATTTCTCTAATTTTAATAAAAAGTGAGAGACTCAGCTCAGTGAAAAATACTTTAAATATCATCAACTTACAAAATTTTATAGAAGCTGTAATTAACAAGAAACATGTTACCGATAATTCGGTTGCCGCTGTATAATGCAGCTGCGCTGTATAATACGGCTGATTGCAACCCAATACGACTATTCCATGACATAATTCTTGTTAATTACATTTGTCAAGGTACTTTTTGTAATAACTTAAGTTTTACAGTGAACATATTTCTTTAAAATAATTGCATATCATCAAAGCAACGTTTGTTGAGGTTAATAAGCTCCAATTTTTTCTAGAAAAATGTAACATATGTCGAACTTATACGAAGCACCCGATTCCACTTCTGTTTTAAAGGGGTTCGTTAATTCCAAGCCTTTGTTCTTTTTGTTTTCATTTTATCTTTTATTTCAAATTTGTCTTGTGTCTTTGACTGTGCACTTTTGATCTCTCGCATGAATATTCTAAACTGGAATTGTATGTTTTCAGCCTAATTCAAATGCATTACTCATATCATATGGTTCCGAATATCCATACAAGACCTTCTTCTCACGTATTATATGAAACGGTGGTTTCCATTCGGTGATATATTTTTAACGCGTAAGGTCGATAAAAATGTTTATGGGATTTTGGATTGAAAAGTATCTAAAAGGTTCAAGGAAACATCTAAACTTTATAGATTCGCTTCACGGAGTTTGGTTCACATCCCAACATATTTTTAAAAAGTGGTAATTATAAATAAATGAAAGAATTATTATGAATATCAGTAGACAAAACATTATCCCTCAGCCGGAAGTAGGTTATCATACAGTAACTTTTATAATAATTTCAGCACACATATCCGCAAAGTCATTGTACTACAAGGGGCGTCGTCCAGCCTGTTTGTAATTGATCCACACCACCCCTCATTTACAAAGGACATCCACAAACATACCTCCGGAGTATTTAGCATATCAGGTGTATTGGAACAAAATTTACTGATGTTCACTGGTTTCCCATTAGTCCAGTAAGCTACGTTGTTTAAGAGAAAACCTCCAACAGCCACTCTGTTAGTCACTAAACAATTATAAAAATTTACAAATTTATTACATACACGTAAATGTGCAAATATTGGTTTATACAAACCATTAAGAAACTATTGTATTTGGTAACAAATATTAAAGTTTTTAATATTACCCACTGAAATGGTATCTGAATTACTTATGTGCTAGTCTATATTGGGAATCAGGCAAAAATTGGTCACCGATAAAAGCATATAAATAACTGAAATTGAACTTTAAGGACTCATTTATTTCAAGTTCCAAAAATAACAAAATATTTTGCTGAAAAACTTTAATCATAAAACAAAAATGACGGTGTGTGACACTGCAAATGCAACGCACAGATATTTTTAAAAATAACTTAAAGAATAACGAAATCGCACATTTACTTAATCAACGTATAAACTTAATTGAATTTGAGTGTGTTGTTTTCCCGACCATGCTGACTCCCCAAAGATATTAAAAAACAGCTGTTTTCTTGAATGTTTTAGGTAGAAAAAAACTTAGAATATATCACAGATTTAATGTTTGGACTATTATTCAAAATATTTTTTGCTATTAAAAAACAAAAAAGAAGAATAAGAACGTTACATAAGATTTATAAGAGAGTTACATAACACATAATTACCTATTGCAGTCCTAGAGTCAAGGTAAATTCTAAATTCGTCGAATATTTCATTTGTGTCGAGAATGGGCAGATCTGTCCCTTGACTTTGACAGGCTATGCGACTTTCATTCCATGTTAAATAGTCTTGAAAAGGTTTGACACAGGCATTGTATATTGGTAATAAATCATAACCAATAGGACAACCTTAAAGAATAAAATTTTACGATAAAATCATGATGCAAAAGTTTAAAAACAGGTATATGTTACTAGTAGATTAGTGTATGATATCAAATATATGGGATATTCTAGTTCCAAACACTGAACAATATGCTTAAAATCTTCATAATGACAAAATAAATGGAATCATTGTTTTGAAAAATTTAATTATATGAAATATATACACATAAATCATAATAGAAAATGTCAGGTACATCTGAGACATCTGAGGATCAATGATTTGATTGATTGATTTATTGATTGTTATTATACCTTACATAATAAAGGATAAACTCTATTGGCCAAACGTCTGTCACATGACATATAACAATCTTGATGTTTTTGCTTTTTATTGCCACCAGCGGTGAATAACCCCAACAATTCCCAAAGCCCGTTGAATAACCCTATTATTCACCGGTGAATAACCCCAAGAATTCCCAAAGCCCGTTGAATAATCCTATTATTCACCGGTGAATAACCCTAAGAAGTTAATAACACTTCGTTTGGTATAATAAAACCATTACGGCCCTAATAGTCGGTGAATATCCAAAATTGTC
>JAULBM010351304.1:0-7500 GCA_032357055.1 Geukensia granosissima | reverse complement strand
GTAGAGAAACTGGTGAACGAGACCCATCGATTTTTCAGGATATGGTTAAGGAATAATTCATCTCAACTACAGTTATCATCAGTGGTAGAGGACATTAGGCCGTCAAAAGCTGGATGGTGACGACATTTAGGGACTTTTAGGAAAGGTAGTGAAGGTGGTGTTGAGACACGCGGTCTACCTAATTGGCCAGCAAGTAAATCTCTATCTCATTATGCCTATAATGTGAGACATTATAGGCAACATCTGTATAGGGAAACAAGGCCTTAACTATTGATTACTGAAGGATCAAAGAGACTTCTTCGGCTTTCATTTGTTTGTTCTAATGTTACTGAGGAAGTATCCACTGAAATGCGCAAATAGCATATCAAAATTCAACATCATTATTAAACATTGGTAAACTGTTTTATTTATGTACGGAATAAGATGCTTTGATGCTTTGCAGACCAAAAAAAGGAGCCAAGCATTGAACCTGTGACAGCAAGGAGCATGGACCAAGTTGAATGATCAACGAATTTGGAAGGTTACCTGGACGGACAGAGCGTTCGACAATAGAACAACTCAAACTCAGGAAGAAAAGACCAAAGCCGAAACAGGTATAAAAATCCGCACAGATAGTAAGAGCAGTAAAAAACAAAGTTCATCATCAAGCCAAGGAGGCTTATTAAAAAAAGAAGATGTGGCTTGATTGTCCATGAAACAGCCGTCAAACTTGAACTTTCATAGGTCCCATTACCAGAGTCCATACCGTAACTAAAGTCGTAAAAGGCCCTAAAATACAAAATTTGAAACTATTCATAAAACACGGCAATCGACCTAATCTATAGAAAAAAATGGAACACGGATAACCATAAAAAACTTTTTCAACAATTCAAAAACCACAACCACTGGACTACAGGTTCGTGGCTAAGGACATGCTTGTTTAGAAGTTGGCAGGGTTAAAACAAGTTTGTGAGCACTACACTCTACACATAGCTTGAAACAGAGTTGTGACATAAAAGCAATGCTAACACAGGTAAAAAATCAGTTGAAATGGATTTAACACTTGAGATCGATACTGAAAACCAAACATAACTAAAATAAAACTAATACATAATACAACAAAAGTATCGATCTCGAAATAGTACTCACAGTTCCTGTCTGCTAGTTCAAAACCAAAAACAACCAATCAGGAAACTAAGTTTTCCTTTACTACGGTGTCAATTGAAACACATGAAATTGGATTTAGTGTTTACTGTTTAGAATTCGATACTTTTGCTGTATCATGTGTTAGTTTTATTGTAATTTGGTGGATGTCTGTTTCACAACTCACCCTGGTATTTGTAGGGTTCGTGTTGCTACAGCTTTAGGTTTTCAGTGTAGTGTTGTATGTTCTATATTTGTCTTTTGTTTCATTATGTTGGCCATTGTCTTGGCCACTGTCTTCCGACTGAACAATTTTTGTGTGCCATTTTGGTATCTTCGAATATCCTTTCATAGATAATATCTTCTATACATTGGTTTGTTCAAACGCCATTATGAAAGTTTAGACAGGAAGAACAAAATGTTATAATAAATATAAACTCTTTATGTCCGTATTAAGCTATTAACAAGAAAGTCAATGTAAGCACCAACAAAAAACCATATGCTGTAATCAATGCTTTAACGATATCTTTTACGGATAAGTTTTAGGACCATTGGGATTTAGTTTAAAATTTTCTCGATAATTTACCACGTATCCATAAAAAGTAGGATTTGCTTATCCCGTGTTTCATCAGATGATTGCATATTAATGAGAGAATTTAGCAAATGTTTTAATCATTTTATGGTATCAAAATCCTTGACTTAATAATTTGGTAACTTTGAGCATTAAGTATCTTCTTTTTTGCATGTTATTGATTCAGTATATTTATTGTAATACAGGTACTCTATAGTCAGTTTGGATGAATTCTTTTACAGCTCGCCTGTTTTTGCTTTTGATTTCTTAGATATTTTCCTTTACTGCTCTTTGGTAGAAGTTTGTGATCCTAATTAAGTAGTCTAACCCCACCACATGCATGTTTCATGTGCCTATCCAAAATCAGTATTTGTGTTCATAGGTTTGTCTTTGTGTTGTATGTTTTGTCACATTATAATATTCAGGCGGGAGCAGTAATAGTTGATGTATAAACTTTTTTTATTGGTTTGGAGAGATTTATAGCTTTTTACAACGAGTAGTAGTATTCTGCCCTTGTTTATGGCCTTGGCAAAACCTCGAGATTGGCTTGAAGCTATCAAACACAAGTACACTCAAATTGAAGACACCTCGAGTGGTCCAAGTGAATAGTCGATATTACTGAGTGTTTTTAAACAAAAACCGCATTACACTGGACCACTTTATACTCATATATCTTTATAAAAAGACAAAAGAAAATGTTGCAATATCAATTGTATATTAACTTTGTGCATGTGAAAATTGAATCCACATCGGTCTTACTTAAATCTCCATGTGTTTTCGTACTTCTCCGCTACAGTTATGTTACGATAGAATTTTTAAAATATAGTTATCTTGATTTCTTCTCGTAAACACAAAAAAATAAAATTGATAAAAATAAAAAATATTCTAAATGTCCTTAAGGGTATAAGGTCGTGTCTGTTTTTTTTAATTTATTTTGCGTCAGGTTAAATTTTCAAAACCTACCCGCCCGTCCGCACGAAAAAAAAACATTAACACAGAATGAAAACAGCTTTGATTGTTTATATATTGCATTTATACAGCTTGTACAGCCTGTATATATCTGAGGCAGTTATATCTAAAACAGTTTATCAACGATTGTGCTGTTAAGGGACGGTTAAGATAACTTTTCTTGATGTATTTGAATTAATTCTCTGCGTTTGTTTATGACATCAAAAGGCATAAAAAATCTACCTGCACGAGGACGGAAAACAAAGAAAAATACATCTTTGGCCAAAGGAACAATACCAGGAATTTTTTTTTATTTTAATCATCGTAAGAATAGTCTACTCTGTATCTTAAAACATTAGGAATTATTGACGAATAAACTTGTAATATCCACCCCAATTATTTTTCAGAAAAAATGTAAAAGAAAACCAATAGGAACCTGATGGTAATAAACATTGTTTCCATTGGGGAAATAACTCTAACCAATCTAAAGTTTAAATCTTATTCGGATATCCATAAATGTGATATAACAGATAAACATCATATACTTACGAGATGTCCCAGAGATATATTTTATGAAGAATATAGTGCTGCCGGCTGCTGGCGTCGATGACTTAATGTCACACGTCACAAAATCTCCAGCTGAAGCATCGGTAACGTTGATTGCAAACAACTGAGTTTCTATCACCAATCCCTCATTGATAGTAGATGTCGCAGATGCCATGTTGTGGATTACCGGAGGCTGAAACATTTGTATAGTTTGATTTATATTATATTTCTTGCAAAAGCTTAATAAGCGATGGAATGAAAGTTTTGGTTAAACAAATAGTAAATCGGTGAACCATTAGTTATCTTTGTGGATTGTAGTATCAAACAAATAAGATTGAGAATATACGCAAAATATATTAAGTGTTCCCGTCCAGTTCTTGTTGAAAACAGAGGAAACATTCGAAATGTAGATTTGTTTACTAGTAGTTTAAAATGGTTCATAACAAAAGAGAATATATAAGTATTCTGATGCACATTAATATTTGCTTAACGAAAAAAATGTTAGTCAAAGAAAATAACAACATGAACAATAAACAAATAATTCTTGCTTAAGTACACGCCAGCTTGCACCATAAAACAAGCGAAAGAGGAAATTAGGACAGATAGTTCCAGCTTTATTTGGAATATCAAGATAGAGACGGGCAAAAGAGCAATATCAAACCAAAAAAAGCACTCACCAAGATATAAATCACCAATAAATCGATCAACGGTAATGAAACAGAAGTTGCACATTTGTGTTTTAACGTCATGGAAAATATCGTATATGATGACAAAAGAAAAAAAATCAGGAACAATGATGGGGAAATTTGTTCTTGGGAATCGATATTCGAGAAAAGGCCTTCTAAATAGAGATCTCGACCGAGATACAGTGAAAGTTGTCTAATTCATGATAAGTAATTTTCGCGGTTTGCAAAATTATCGTGTTTCGTGGGTTCGTAAATATGTCGTTTACATTCAGCATAGCAAAATGCAAAAAAAATGTTGGTAAGTCATTTTACGGTTTTACGATTCTACGAAATCCACGGATATTGGTAGTAACACGAACCAATTCACAGTTACTGGTAAACTGGTGATAGAGGCGTGAATTATACATACCTCTCTTCCCTAAGGTGTGGCCCCTTTAAAAATACGATTTCTGTGAGAGGTTGATATAAAAATAGGCGATACCTCAATTACAATTTCACGTTATTTTTGAGAATGCTAACAACACAAAGGTTTAGAAAATCCCAAATTATTCTTTCTGTTTAAAATCACAAGTCTTAGGAATTCGAAGATACCAAAGGGGCAGACAGAAATCGTAAGTCAGAAGACAGACAAGACAATGGCAAACAAACTGAAACGAAAGACAAACATAGAACACAAGACACTACACTGAAAACTAAAGCTAGAACAAGTAGATGGTTCCGATTTATTATTTACAAAGAGAAATAGCACATGGTTTTCGTGAATACGTGAACAAAAACGAAAATAGGGGAAGGAGTAATAATTAAGGAAAAACATAACAGTATGATTTGACCGGTTAGAAAGGTTACCTAATGGGACCTGTAGAAGCTTTAATTCGACTGTCATTTGGTCATTTTGGTCTCACGAACTATCATGCAACATCGTTTATTTTTATCGGTTTTATTTATGAAAAAAATGAAATTTTTAGAATGAACTTATTAAATTAAAAGATGTTACTTTTTTGGTCATCTGACCTTTCTGGATCTTTTTTTATATTGATATATCTTCAAATTATTTATATATTTTTTGTTCTATTTTGTTTTTTTTTTTAGTTTAGATAGATCTGCTGATTTTGATATCATGGTTATCGGCTCATTGGACTGTCGATAGCTTCAGTTAGTACAGTTTAACTCATTACTTACGTTATTGCGGACGACTATATTAATAGTACCAGTGTCACTGTTACCACAGTTGTCAGTGACCTGGAAATTCATTGTATGTGTTCCTATTGACAGAGTCTTTGCGGTCCTCAATTCACCTACAACACCAGATACAGCCTGATGATATCATGGCGAGATGCAATATCCAAATTATCAGATATAGGTCATTGAAATATGAAATGATATCTCAAGAAGGCACACCTTTTAAACCAATCTCCGTCGCAGAGACGCTTCGATGTATGAATACTTTATACACGAGTACGTCTCTGCAGTCAGTTTCACAAAATGTCGTAAGTTTAATTTCCATCGTAAATTATGATGTCATAATGAACTTTCAATTGAAGTTTCTACACTTACAATTAACCTTAAACTTAAGACTTTTTGTGAAATCTGCTGCAGCATTCAGCCATGCTCACAATAGCAAGATCTTGCAATTAGTAGTCATCCAGAACAAATTAGCAGCTTGTTTATTTCAAATATATGAAAATATTATTTTTCTTCATACTAATCTTTATCTCACTTTCAATTAATCAGTCTCAAACAATGTTTTTTTACTTATGACTCCTGTAGTAAATAAACTTCATGAGGAATTTAAATACTTTGACGTTACAATTCAATGTTTTTACAATTACAATTCAATGTGTGATACCTATTTTGCCGTATGTCTTATGGACTTTGATTTGTTCGGTAATTGTGTTATATACTTTATTTTCGACACGTTATAGACATATGAAGCGCTGACTGCAAGGGTTAATTGAGAGAAAAGCGAACTGTTCCCCTTGCGTGGAAGTTGCCTTTAAACAAATGTATTAAACACTCACGTGAGACAGTATTAAATGTAAAGTATGCCGTTGATGTCGTCATGGTTGTCGTAAGAGTGTCCGTAGGATCAGGGTCTGTGACTGTTAAGGTTACTACCAAACTGTTGCTTTGGACATCATCGTTATAGTTCAATGTCAGAGGTGTTGCTAAATTCGTAATTGATGGGCCTGTTCCTGAAAATAATGACAAAGATGTACAGTGACTTTTTCCTTTTGAGGTATGATGTTTCGAGAATGTATGATATGTATCTAAATTAAAAAGTGCTTGTCTATTGAATCTATTAGAAGATTTAGGATTATAAACGTTCTACCAACCAGGTTATAAGATAGTTTCAGGTACTTATTATTGTTCGCATACATCTTGATCAATTTAAACTATTTCAAATAGAATTTAACCGGAAGAACCTTCACAAATGAAATCAAAATGTCTGCTGAAAGTAAATAAATATACCCTTTCATTTTTGAATACTTTCCTTCTGATTTTCTTCCTTTTCAAATTTTTCACAATTCATTTGTAGAATTTGAAAAACTAGGTAAAACTGCTTCAACTATATACGATAGGTTTGTTTAAAACTTGAGTTTATTCAGAGTCAACTATTATCTAAAAATATATCTAATTGATCAGAATTCTAAAGTTGGTGTTGCGAGCAAAATGAATACAGGGAATAGTTGTCCTTCCTTCTTTATTTAAGCCATGAGACTAAAAAATATGAATCAAATCAAATTACAAGGATGATCGTAGAAAGACATTAAATTTCCTTTTTTAAAAATAATCTTGTGAATGAAAGTTCTGTATCCTATTATTATATCTATTAATGAGGTTTAAATATTTCAAGTACAAACTTACTGCATTTCTAGAAGCAGTTTGATTTACCTGGAGTAACTACTGCATTGAGCCCGTAATCCCTCTGTGTAGTACTAGCTACAGTTCCCCAGTTATATGTTGCTGAAGAAGCAACTCCTGTTTTCATTAGTACTTGTTGACCATTGTCATATGCGACTATTGGAGCACCTGGTGTGTACCTGTAAAAGGTCAAAAGTGTAAAAAAGGTAAATATTGAAGGTAAATGTAATTGAGACTACACAGCCTCCCCATGCGACGTCAAGGAATATTTAGTATCTATAGAACGTAAAAAGCACTCAAACGCTGTGTACAACTATTAAACCCTTACATGTTCTTAATTTGGACGATTTAGAGCTCGAACTTCATGTTTCTTCAAAGCTGTGAGGAGACCGCTTGTTTTAAAATCTCTTAAGCTAGGTGGTAAAGTGTGGTCCGCATTCACATAACGTTAACTCCAAATCTTTCCTACCTCATACAAAATTTCCTTGTCATTTGGCCAAATTCTTTACAAAATAATGACAGAGGGAGCCCTTTTTTCCATTTGTTGCAGTATAAAGAGACTCATTCACAATAATCAAAGCTCAAAAAGACGGGAGAAGATATTCTTCTCTCTTGAAATGCCTCATTGAACAATTGTAATTTTTTCATAGACAAACACAATGAGGGGATGATAATGTGACAGTAAGGTCGGGTTAAAAACAAAACTTTACGACAAGAGAGATGACTTTGATTTTCCGATTGTAAACTTTCCGTTCATGTCTAGCA
>JAULBM010351293.1:0-12144 GCA_032357055.1 Geukensia granosissima | reverse complement strand
GAGCCCAAAACTCTAACCCTAACCCTAACCCTAACCCTAACTCTAACCCTAACCCTAACCCTAACCCTAACCCTAACTCTAACCCTAACTCTAACCCTAACCCTAACCCTAACCCTAAGCCACTCGCACAGACTTCAAACCCCGCCATAATTTTTATGAGCTTGTTCCATTCCTGGAACCTCAAGTCAACTGGATGTCGCTTTTTTGTGGTGTTAGCTCCGAAGAAGCAACAAATACCTTAGCCATCGGTCAATTTGTAAATCCTATAAATAACATCAAATTCGCGGTAAATTGAAAACTGCTTATAATGGGTCTTTGAACTTGTACAATACCATGTAAATATGCAATATACAGAGATATACAGTTTAAACATTTGCATTTCCGGCAAAACTAGTTTGATTTTACATGATAGTTTGTTGTCGACTCTGTTTAAAGAGAAAACGTTAACAAATCTGCGTTTAGTTTGGTGATGATCAGGTCAACCAAAAATAGGGCAGAACTTAGCAAGGAATTGTCATTTATTTCATGGTTTGTCTTCTTGTTAAGCAGATAAGAGTCAGTTATATGCTGTTTAAATACCACATATACGTATGGTATTGTGTGTAAGGTTACACTACACTAAATCTAAAACTAGCATAGTGCCGTAGTCAAAAGCTAGGAGTAAATAATAAACAGCAAGGGCTGACTTTAACTTTCAATTAAACTGCTGTAAACAGTCTCACTGCATCAGCTTTAGAATGTGAAATAAAGAAATGTGTAAAAAGGAAAATTATTCCAAATTTATTGAAATTGGTGACATAATTTGTTTTCTACGAAAATCTTAAGGCAGGCTAAGATTTTGTAAAATTTGATCTTTTGAACATGCTTGAACTGACGGGTCCAGAGGTCAATCAGCTGAAAATTTCTTAAATGACATTAAACCTTCCGTTCCGTTTTAATATGTCGTGCCTAGTTCATGGCACTTTCAGAAAAAATAGGTTTCACTGAAACTGAACTTCAGGTTGAAATTTTATTAGCGAAAATGTTGTAATGGCCGCCTATGGAGTTTGATTTACTCTAGCTTAGCCTGTAAAAACATCGCGCAACAACATTGTAAATAAACTGATCTCCTGTTGAGTTACGTATCGATGCACTGTATCATCAGGAACGCTGGACAAGGTTACATTGTAAACAAACAACTTTCGAAATTCTCGGAACTACTCATTTGCATTTTTACGGGGAAATTTTAAGTCTAGAGATGTTCGATCGCCTATCTACGGTGGTTTGAACGTAGAAACCCGAAACTTACACACATGGGTAGTAAATAGTTATGCGGTACTACTGTTTTGTAGACCGTTTCGGCGTTTTCGATCGAAAGAGAGCCCAATGCTACTTTCGATTTACGTGTCCTGGTCAATTCACGCGAAAAATTTAAGCATATCAGCGTGTTTCTTATAATGTTGATGCAAGTGGATGCGCGGTTTCCACGTGTATGTAATTATTTGGGTAAAGAAGTGTGTCCTTAAAATGAACCTAAAGTTTGACTCACTAAAGGTAAATATAGCAGTTAACCCGTCCCCCCGGAAAATAAAGATTTTAATGTAAAAAAAACATAGCAAACAGTTTTGACCAAACAGGCAGTGAAAAACAATTTTCATCAATTACTGAATAAAATATAAGTTCTTATTTCAATGCCAGTGTTAACTGGTATGTGCCTCTTTAATCCGAGGTCTAAAAAGTTTTTAAAGCTCTACACCGTTCAGTTTATTTTTGTGATGTCTCATCTTAAATCTGTTAAATTTGTTGCCTGATTTTGTTCTCCTCCAATCCTGGACACTTTTTTTCACACTTTCCTAACATTTTAAAAGCTTGCAGCTGTTTAACAGCTTGTGGAATTAGATTATCCTATGGCTGGTTTAGAAAAAATAAATATACAGATTTCCCTATGAACTGAGTTTTTTATCGGTAAGACATAGAATTACTGACATTGTTAGAGTTTTAGTTTACTTTACAGGGTCGTGTTACCTGTTTACAAATTACAAATGAGTCTAGTGAGGAGGAATAATCCAACCAATCTTAGTTTATTCTAAAATAGACTTGTATAAAACATATTACATGTATCATGTTATCTTAAACGTAGATGTATTCTGATGAAAAAAGCATTTATTTGACAATAATCATGTTGTAGTGTCAGTTCAGGAATGGGAAAGTTGGGAGTTTGCTTCCGGGTAAGGCTACATGAACGCATCAGCTTTTTCTTGATAAATGGTGTACTCTTAATGAACTTTAAGGAAAACAAAAGAGAAAAAAATACTTGTATGTTTCATTCATAAATTATGGAATACATTTTGACCTAATTATTTCTTTTAACATATTTTAAACTGGTATTTTATTAGTAATTATTTGTGATCAAATATTATCCTCATAAAAAACACCAGATTTATTTTAATCATCATGTTCCTTTATGTTTATGTATGTCTGGTGTAAGATTTTTTTTCTGAAGCAAACTAAAAGCACTCTTTCTTGATATCAACACCTGAAACCTAACAACACCATAGGCTCTTCTAGGGCTTTGATTATTACTGTTACTACAATTTAAGTTTTTAGCTGTGATCTGCTAATCATTTTATATATTTGTTTCTCATTTTATTCATGTGTTTTCTTTAATAGCTTCGTGAAGGACTTTTATTTCCATTAAGTCGCAAAGCTCTACTTTTCAGCGCACCGGCGCTCAAAAATAAATTTCCTAAATTTTTACAACACAGTTAATCGCAGAAAATCTAGGGTCTTAATATTAAGATTCAAATTGCTTTGTGCATATATATTTATTTTCACCTCTTGCAAGGACTAAATACTTATTTCCAAAACCCTCCTGGACCCTTCCCCGAATAACGAAAGATCGTACCAAAATTATCGGAAAACAAGTTCAGGGAAAAAATACAATGTACAATTACGATTACCGGAAATGATTAAATAAAATCTATCAAAAACCCCAATTCTAACCTAAAACCCCTAAACAGCATACTAAAGCTAAAAGCTGAAAAGATTGGATTCACTTTCAGTTAACCTGTAAACATATCGATTCCAACACTTTGCACAATTAAAAATCGTCGAAGGGTGCGTTCGATTCGCATTAAACATTGTCAGGACGCAAATACTTATTTTTATCATTTCACCTACTATACGGATTCGTCCATACGGATATGATCCGGTTACCTGTTGGATGCATCAGCTCTATTGTTAACTGTTATACATTTGATGGTGCTAATTGATTCAATTTGTATTACTTTACCATGATAATTTGTAATCAAATCAAAATATGTTTAAATTTCTTTGAAACTTTTCAACCTTAAATGTAGGGGAGACTTTCGAAGTGACAAATCTAATCTTTGAATAAATTGTATCTAGCTTTACGTTTGGGTTACGAGTCTGCCATTGTGCCATACAAATAATAACTATTTGTCTATTCCTTACTTTTGTCAGTAGTTCCAGCAACATTTTTAATTGCCAGTTCAAGGTAACCGGAATTTTCCACGATCTCTGCTAGCCATGTGCAAGAAAGTTAAGTACTTGTTTCAAGAACAATTTCCCGATAACATGATTACGTGCAACAACGGAGTTCAATTTGCGGCCATTGTGGAAAACATGGAATATGGAAACACGCCTCTAGTTCCTGTTTGTATGAAACGTGGCATTACCAACGTCATCGTGTAAAATGTTAAGCGTTTTACAGACAATATTTTGAATGTGGTAAATTTAAACCCATCTTGAAACATGATTCTCACGTGTGGTATACGGACAAATAACAGGAACATCACACAATGAAATAACAGGAAAAGACAGACCGCCATTTAGCCAGTTCACGACAATAAATATATTTTAAGAGCTGCAGATTCTTCCGTTTGCAAATTCGTGGCAGACCGAAGAACAAGGAAACAACTGGATAAATGTTGGACAAAACAAAGAGCTCATTACTGGAAGTACAATTGGATTTTATTTTTTAAAGATAAAATGTGAGATTTTAGGGAATTCGAAAATACCAAAGGGGCAGATTCTAAGTATATAGCTTACACATAAAGTTGTACGAGCTAGTCACAAATTTAAACATCAATTCGTGTAAAAGAAGAATTAGACAATTAAATATCACATTTAAGGAATGTCAATAGAGAATGTATGATAAAGAAATACATCTCCGAGGAACAAGACAACGATGCTAAGTTAAAGGATCAATGTTTACCTATCAAAGATACTTTACACAAAATTACTAACAGATCGACAAGTTTTCATCAGTCAATGCATACGACTGTGTACCACATCAATGAACAAATAATAGGCGCAACCGCCGTTAACGTCTTAAAAAAGCGGTACGCGTTTTAGTGGCAGAACAAGCAGATATATCTGGGATAAATTTATGAAATTTTATAGTTCATTTTTGGAATTGGTTTACATATTTCCTAATTTAAAAGATGTATATCTGTGTTTTCTAATTTTGTATAGAATAAAAAATGTAAAAAGAATACCATTTCAATTTAAAAATTTGTGAATGATCTATACTGACACGAACTGGACATTTTAGCAGGTGTCTTTACTTGATAAAGCTCTATTTCGTAATTACCTATTAGTGTTAGTTGTTATATATATGATGGTGTTAATTGATTGAATTTATAGTTCTTTACCCTTGTGACTTGTAGCCAAACAATAATATGAAATTTAAAAATTTTTCTTCACTGAAAAATTCTAATTTGGTGACCATATTGACCGCAATTTTCCCAATGAACTTGAAATCAAAGGCACTTCAAACGCAGAAAAGTCTGCTTCATACTTAGATTTCAACGAAAAAATTGACAGTAATAACAATACTTTACGACCTGAGAAATTACTGATTTTCTGACTGTAAACTTTCCGTTCATGTCTATCAATCTGCATACGGAGCGTATATTTCTCAGTGGGTACGCTTTTCCGGGGTTTATGCTGCCTATCAGGATCAATGAAAGACGGTAGATGGCACGAAAGCTACTGAACAAATTAGTTTTCGTGGACAAATTATCACTTCGAATTTTTATCAGTCGCCATCATGATTTGTTGGACCGGTACGAAAGATCCATTTCACAAATGACAATGTATATCTTTTAACCGTGATGACTGCAAATCCGTTGCTATGCCAGCTGTGACTAACATCGATTGTGACTGACAACAGGAGTTGCTTACCAAATAAAGTATATAACACAATTACCGAACAAATCAAAGTCCATAAGACATACGGCAAAATAGGTATCACACCACCGGAAAGTTGGTAACCAGTTCACCTGAACACGCCTTAGTTATTGTAGGGTTACAAAAGTTTTTGTTTTAAATCTAGTTTTTCGGCCTCTGAATCAATGCTGAAAGTATTACCAAATAATTTTCATTGCAGATTTATATCGTTTATTCTGAAGAACACAGAATGCGTGATTTCTGCGTGTGGTACTAAGCATGGTAAAAAGCTACCATGCTTAGTACCACAATACAAAAATACAATAAAGCAACCTTAGCAAACTCATAGATAAACAGCGTTCAAAAATACAGGTCAAGCAAAAAACAATTAGAATCGTTAATGCTTAAACCGTAAAAAACATAAATTTCAAAGTTAATGTCAGCAATTGCAGACCGTACATTAAAAAGAAGACTTTACGTCTCGATTACTAAATTACAGATGAAATAAACCTTTCAAGTATTACAGCTTATAAAGATCTTGTGTTATGATATCAAAGTAGTATTAAACTTTATTTAATTAATGTTTACATTGTGAGGCGACGTAGTTTTGGAGAATATTTCTTTATATTTGGTTCGGTTAAAGAGCACTAGTAACGAAAGGGGAAATTAACAAACATTTTTACAAGAAGCTGCAAGTTATAAAATTGTCCGGAACGGATAGGGCAAATGCGTAAAAATAATAAAATTATTATTTAAAATAAAAATTCACACTGGTAGCAGTATTTTGTTTTCGTTTCATGTCATTGTCTGTCTTCTGACTTAACAATTTCTGTCAGCCCTTTGATATCGAAGCACCTGATCCCACTCCTGTTTTGTAAAAAAGTTCGTTGAATCCAAGCCTTTGTTCCATTTCTTTTCTTTTTATCTTTTAGTATGTTTCGAATTTATCATGTCTCTTTGCATATGTACTTTTGTTTTCTTTATGGGTATTCTACACCCGACTTCGAATTTTTATATCTTCAGTACGAGTCAGACGTCGAAATTGACACGTCCGTTTTTGAATAAATTGTAACTCGCTGATGTTTGTTTAACGATTATTCCAGTGGTGTCGTCGAAGGTGTATATAGGCTACCGAGTAATTGTCAGTATCAGTCACTGCTCACATTCGTCAGTAGTTCCAGAAACAAATATATTTTTAATTGCATATTATCGGTATTTCAAATGGTTGTAGCATGTATGCATTATTTGTTCTTGGTTCTTGTATTCGGTATGGTCTGCATATTCGTAGAATTTGCTTTATCGAGTATGTAATTAATCAGACATTTGACCTCTTTATATTTCAATGGAAACTTTCTGTAATGAAAATATTATTCCCTCTAGTCTGGTGAACACCAGTAGTAATAAAAATAAAGTGTGCATGTCTTTATTACTTAAGAAATTTGGCCAAAAATAAACTGTATCCGTGTTTAAGAGAGAATCTAACAAATCAATCTAATTATTCCTAGGGGACAAATTTAAAATATGTCAACATTTTATACCTGATATGCCTAATTAAATATTGCGGAAATTTATATAAAAGAACGACTATGTATTGGGCTAAGCTTTCTGAGGTACTCTTTCACAACAAGTCAAAGTAGAATATCTATGGGCTAGTCTCATTCCGTCAAACTCAAAACAAATAAAAAAGGCAGAATGAAATACATATGAATTACGTTATAACTTATATAATTATATTCTGAAATTTATTTTTTTTTAACTTTCCTTAAGTTAACATCATATTTGTTTATCAAAACACTGCACTAGTGTTTGTGTTTCACGTAATTTATCTGAACAATCTTAAATGAAAACACCATACACTTGATCAAATAAGGTTTGAAACATATAGATGGAATTCATTAAAAAAAATAACACATACGATTCGAGTGAAAATTATTTTACGTTATTTGCACTTAATATCTAAAAATAAACAAGCATTAACTGCATCAACGATTTACCTGTTACTACAGGATGTACATGTGCAATGGTTTAATGAAAGGTAAAAAACACTCGTTAAGATATTTAATAGCTACAGGTAAGAATATTTCTATGCATCTATATAAATCAATTTTTCATCTTGAAATATTCATTTCACATCTGATATATTGTCGTAAACTCCGAAGTAAACATCAATTACCACCTTCAATATTGAAAACATCTATACATAAAAATAGTGCTTTCCTGTTCTAAACTTTTATGGTCGCCATCACGAATTGGTTGATCTATATGGTATATCAAATAGTTATGAACCTGGTAAAACAAATATAAGTTGACCACCTCTCAAATTGACGTTAGCCCGGGTTAGAGTTTAAGGATTCCACGACGGGTGTTGCCCGCAAGACAGGGGATGCTTACCATTCCGGTGCACCTGAACCCACTCCTGTTTGGTAAGGAGTTTGTGGATTCCAAGCCTTTGATCCTTTTGAAAACATTTCATCGTTTTGTTTGTTTTTAATTTGTCTTGTCTCTTGTCTCTTTGGACTATGCAGTTTTGATCTCTGACAAGGGCATTCTACACTGGATTTAAATGTCCAAATAAAACAGTCACATAAAAATTATGATGATGTATCAAATAAATTCGGTAATTTGATTTTTACCTTGACGTGTTAAAATCTAAGAGTTATTCATTCTTGTATCGTCTGTTACAAAATAACCAACTCTAGTAGATTATTGTTTTTAAAAAATAACACCTTAACTATAGAAGAGCCATTTTTCATATTTCGTATTTAATCAGATGTATTTAACTTCGTTAAAGGCTATACAATTCTGAAACAAATAGCAAAATGCGGAAAATGGTTTGACTTTAGATGAAGATTAAAGACAATTATTTTTTACAATGGCAAGCTGCAACTCACAAAAACTACTAAAGCAAGAATATGTTCTTTCCGACATAAACCATTACTATCACTTATTAACTGTCGGTACTACGATCTTGTTGGTCGTCCTGAATATTAGTTTAATAAGTGAAGGCGGATATTTACCTGTTAAGTAATAATTTAACATCAATAATATGATCGCTTTTTCTGCCCGGAATTTGAATTTGAGTTTCTGAAGTTTAAATCTAGATTTCGATACATATTTAATACCGCTTTATGGACACAATATTTTCTTAATACATTGGGATGACTATCCCTTCATTTGAAAAAAAGCATTATGTTGGCAATATAAACTTTAGAATCATACGTTTACGGACTATCCGATTTAGTCCCCGATTTGTATAGTGTTTCAACTGTCCACATATAAATAATTGTTTTTTGTTTTATGCTTTGTGCTCTTGGTTATGGTGTAGAGCGCAATGGATCAGAAATAAATCAGATAAAAAATTTTATGGTAAAAAACTTGCACTTTGGTGGAATTATTACGTCCACTTTTTTGTATTCAGCATAAATAGTTTAAATAGTAGATTTTAAAACTAAAGCTTCTATTCAGTTTCTGCTTACCAAGTGGCACCCTTCAGGTTACTTTCAGTCAATTGTTTTCCATTCTTTTAGTGACAATGCTAAATAGAAATTGTGATTAGGACAACCCTAACCCTAACCCTAACCCTAACAATTGTATCTCTTGTGACAAAGATATTAGGTAAATCAAGTTGTAATGGTTGAAGTGATGGAGTTAATCTTCCAAATATAAATCTTTGGTTTAAAATACCTTTGTTGTCAGCGGCAATCATTTAAAAATTATAAAAACAACACAAAAAAATTAAAGATAAATATACCTCATGTGCAGGTTCCTAATAGAAAAAAATTATAAAAACAACACAAAAAATTAAAGATAAATATACCTCATGTGCAGGTTCCTAATAGAAAAAATAAAGCATTCGCTTTAATTCAAAGTTCGTTTTGACCATCCCAACCATCCTTTTTTAAGTCTGTATATTGACCTGCCTTAAAGTTTCTGACGTATCCTTGGATTCAAATGCATTGAAATTTGTCAGATCAATAACCACTAAATTCCGAACTATGTAGCAAAATTAAATCATTTATGTAACGAAACACATAATTGATAAAATATATAAATTTCACTCTTTTTCACCCGAATGCTCCTTAATGGCGTCTTCCTTATACCAATAAAGTATGAAATCAGTTGGGAGTGCATATGAAAATAAAAAAGATATAGGGTAAATGTTAGAAAGACTTCACTCCAACCACAAGAAGAACGGAGAATACTACTCCTTGTGATCAAATCTAAATCGACCCCCTTTCACCTGAATTTTATATAAAAAATGTACATGTAGCAAAACATTTTAAAAACAAAGAAAAACATACGACCACAATTTCTGACTTCTGTGATGGGTTCAAACTGGTTAAGTAAGGTACCCAACACTCCCCAAACGAGTGGTCAAATGAAAAAATCAAAGAAAAAAGCAGTAACCGACTAAGTATAAAAAATTAAACAGAACAACACCCAATCTGACTAGAGAATTTCTATATTAAGGATTCCACGACGGGTGTTGCTACCAAGACAGGTAATGATTACCCTTCATGACACCTGATCACACTACTGTTTATATGGGAGTTCGTGGATTCCTTTCGGATTTGACACAAATTGACACTCCTGATTTTTACATCCTGATTTGACACTGATTTTTACATTAAGTACACCACAACGGGTGTTGAGCGCAAAACAGGTGATGCTTTCTCTTTATGAGCCCTGATCACACTCCGGTTTTGTACAGGATCTCGTGGATTCCAAGCCTTTGTTCTGTTTGTTTGTTTCTCATTTGTCTTGTCTCTTTGGACTAAGCACTTCTGATCTCTCACATGGGTATTCTACACTTGACTCACAATAATGTACTGAACAAAAATACATGCTAAACGGGAGATAAATCACTAATGAATGCTTGCAGTTACTAAAAGCAAGCTCAAGATGAGTTTCCTGATGATAAAACATCAAGTCTATCAAGACGAGATGCCATCAAATACAGTATGTATGACGATTTAATACTGTGTTGTCAAAAATCAAGACAAGATGGAAGCAATATAAAAAATTTTAATATTTGTGGAAGGGTGTGATCAGTTTATTAATATCTATGATATTCCTTGTCGCATAAAAACTCTACATTTGCAGCCGTATTTCTGTATAAAATCTTTGTACTGGTTATAAAACTTTGTTAACTTTTTAGAAACTTGTGACATTTATTGATTATGATTGTGAAATGTTAACCCCAAACGAAGGAGCTTTAGTAACCTCCCTTTCAAGAAACGGAAAGTTAACTACAGGAAAAGAAAAATGGTACATTTTTATAACGTTTAGTGCAGAAACAGACCTGTTTAATTTTTATATCCAAATTCAAAAAAGGAGAACGATCATTACTGATATTAGATTAATTTAATATCAGTTCTTTAGGATAATTTTTTTTGCAAATTTTTGAAACTCTTGAATATTAAAAACTAAAACATCATCCAAATTTGATAAGTTTTATTAAACTTGAAGGGCCCTTGTCTTTCTGAATGTTTGACATAAGGCGTGATTCATAACAATATAAATAAGCTTGCAATGGGAGGAGTGCCCATTGGTATGCGAACTACTTGTCTATAGACCGTGTTACCAAATCGTACATAAATATGATCAAGAAGATATTCGACCGCTACAGTCAGATGTGTCCGACAAGAACATTAATTATAAGATTTATCGCGTAAAATGCATTACATTTATTGCAGCATAAGTAAGAACAAAATAATTTAATATAAAATCTTAAAATCTTCCTTTCAAGTCATTGTCGTAGAGTCTCTCTTTGGAATAACTCACGGATGACATGTTTATGGTTAACGTAAGATTTAACGTCAAACTTCTAAGTTTTTATCATAACGAATCAAATGTCCGACGTATTCCATGAATCATTCAATGACTCTTAAGTGGGGTAATGTTTAAACTGCAAAAATTAAATGTGCCATTATTTTGCAACCTGTTGTCGAAAAACGCCGTAGAAGGGCGACTGTCAAGTCACCCGCTTTTAAACCAAGAAGACTAAATCTGAACCAACTGATTAAAAATGTCAATCTTTATGCATTCATTCACTACTGAAGTAAGTATTTTCTAATTCGTAAGATGCCAAACCCGCTTTCCTGTGAAGAAAATCTGAAGCTCAGTTTTCGAACTTGAAAACGGTTGCCTACCCTACCAAACTTTCAAATGACATGGCGTATTTTGCCGTTTGTTGCTGCCTGTTAAATAAAGGCAAAATGTTTGGCTAAAACTGGATACAATATAACAATATTGTCCCCGGCCATTTTTTCTATAGACTTTGTTTACATTGCAAAATTTGACAAAATCTGAAAATTTACCGTTGAATTGACGTTGAATGACGTCAGAATCGATGATTAATAAGAATTGAAAAATTTCATTCACGCACATTGCTGGTTACTAATACGATTTCCATAATAAGTTTGTTATACAAGTTTATTTCTAGGAATAATGAAGCATACGATAACTTCTTGTGATGCAAAACTTTTTTTAACAGTATAGATAGTCCCATAAAAGTGGGAACGACAACCCTTTTTGGACAATAACCAATTCTTTTCTTTTTGATATTAACCACCAAACAGCCTATTTGCATTCGGACAAAAAAAGGATTGATTTAAGTTTGAACAAATGTTTATTTGAGCTTTTATATTTATTGCCAACACAAGTTTATTACAGGGAAGGGTTTTTTATGCGACAGGCAATATAGTTTTACGCATGAAGCATACATCAGTGGTTTCTATAATTGAGTTAACAGGTCATGTAACTTCGGCGTCCATAGCTATTGCTGCGTTTGGGTACTTAGATATCCAAAGGGCTACTCTGAAGTCTACCTAAAAATATAGCAAAGTCTTTAATGAATTTAATGACATTATTCAAAAGTCTCTATTTGAGTACTAATATACTAGTCAAAAAAGAAACGTTACACTGATTTCATGTTGAATAATTTATCAGATAACACACTTATTTGATCAG
>JAULBM010351251.1:0-12146 GCA_032357055.1 Geukensia granosissima | reverse complement strand
CAATATAAGTAAGGTATTGTCTGTTTAGTTGTTGGATGACTTTGGTGCATTAATGAAGTTCATCAAGACTAGTGACTTTTTTTGAAGCACAAGGGAAAAGGGGTTAAATGTTATTAACATCCTACACAGCAAATTAGTGTTCTCAGTTGGACAAAATAAATTTTTTTGGGGAAGAGGGGTTTTTATTTCTGTATTTGGTATTTTCTAAAATTGAAAATTATTTGCTGTGCTGTTAACCTAAATAAATTCACAGATACTTAAAGGACATAAAAATCCTTTATTCAGAACATAGACAAGGACATTGCCAAAAAAGCAGGATTCACATATATTTTTTAACATTTTTGTCTTTTTTAGGATAAATTGATTTTCAAATGAATAAAAATCTGACACCTATGCCTATGCTTTGAATGTATTGACCTAGTTAATGAATTAATATATCAAGTGTTACAATCAGAGGCATCCAAATATTTTGAACAGTGTTGGTATAGAATTTTGGAGTTGTCTTTCATTGGATATTCAGTGGAATGCACTGGAGCTGTTTAGAATTAATAGTCAGATGTCAATTGCTGTCATTGGTACAATATAAAATAATTAGTACTTGCCACATTTATTTATGACTAAGTTTGTCAGCTTGAAATTCTTTTTGTGGTTTCATCTGACTAATTGATTGGTTTATGAAGCGTGAGACCCGTTTTACTCCCCCTCTCTGGTGATTAGGGTTCAGAATTGTCAGAAACTTGGCTTATTTGATTTATTTTTACTTTTTTGATAGTTGTCTTTCCATTTTCTAATACTGTGAAAGCTGAAATATCAATGTCTGATGTAAAGGTGTCTGGAACAGAAAATGGATCTATATTACTATGTTTGGAATTTCAATATCTTTAGTCTGCAATGACAGTAAATCATGAGTTTAACTGATTTTAAAGTTGTACTGTTAAATTGCTTGATAAAGGAAACAAACTAGATTGTCATACATGTATGACCAAGTATTAAAGATTTGAGGGGGAAATATGAAATATTATTTTACTAGAAAAATTTAGTATATTTTACTACTTTCACTGTTATATTGATCAATGATAATAATATCCTCATAATGTCGGGGGTCCTTTGTCCTTAGGTACAAGAGTGGACACATGAGGCCATCCATAAAAAATTGTTGGTTTGCTGTTTACTGGCGGACTCATCGAAATTGCCTTGATTTTTTTTTTCAGTCACTGTCGATTTAAATAAAAATTTTATCAGAATTTCCAGAAATTGCGTCCGTGTCCGCTTCGGGTAAGAGACCCAACATTACATGCACCCGGTCGTCAAAAAAAAAAAAACAACACCTACCTACCTACCTACTAACTTCTGAAAATGTGGGTAGGTACACAGCAAACCAACAATTTATTAAGGATTGCCTGTCCTCTTATATTTTAAGGATGTAATAATAATAATTAATTTTTTTGAGTCGGTGTATTACATATAATCAACATGAGCTTTAAAGAGCTTTTGGCTGATATAGAGATTTTGGCTGATAAATAAAAGTATAAGATATTAATTAGTATGTCCAGTAATATACTTCTAGTTATGCCATATATTCAAGTTATAACTGACTACTTGTCTTTACTGTCTAAGAAATCTTGGTTTAGCTCCAATTTGTAGGAATTAGGCCAAGTGAGTGCAGGTGTACTTTTAATACAACAAAATGAACAGACTTAATGCCTGGTGCATATTACTTAACTTTAATTTTTAAACAGGGTTGTTGCATACATTTTCACATATCTAACTTTATTTCAGTCTAAAGATGTTTATAAAATACAGAAAGGGTGTGTGATTTTCATTAAATCAAAAATAATTGTTTTGTACCTTATGAATCAAGTTACAACTTTTCCATCAAAAATGCATTTGAAAACAGTTAAAATTTTTATGGTTTTTAACCATTTTGGTGCTGTTATTTGCTCATTTGGAATCCTTTGTCAATATTACAGATGATTTCGATAAATTATGTTTAATCTTTAAGTTTTGAATCTTTTGAAGGAAGATAATATCTGTAGATTCCTTAGTGAAATACCTATTTATCATATATTTCTATGATAGTGAAGTCTTATATTGTGTGAAATTGTTTGTAAAATGGATTTAGTTGATGATAGAGTTTATTTAAAAGTAGGCTGTTTGTCCCTTGGATTAGAAAGCAAGTGTTATCACTTATACAACATTAATTATATTGAAGCAAATTTAGGTCCCAATATTGAGTGAAATTTTATTGTCAGATCAAGCACTGGTTATCTAACATTTGTCTGAGATAATTTTCCCATATGGGGAGAACAGTCGTTAAAAAAATGTAGCCCACAGTTACCTGGACCATTTATTTATTTCCAGTAACTTGTAGGACAATGTCAAAAATGCTCACATCACCTGATCACTTTCTTGTAAATAATTTTGAAAATCTGAGTAAAGATCCAGGTGATTTTTATTGTTAAATGACCATTGACAGACAACAGGGGTAAATGGGTTGTGACCCCTGATTATAACCCTATTAACTATTCACTGCAGGTTCTACTGTCACATCAAACACATGGAGTGGGGCCATTAAAACATCACAATGATTTACTCAACCAAATCCACAATTTATACCCCTAATTCTACCTGTTGCATTTCAATAGAAAAGATACATGTCATACAAAAGATGGTTCATGGTGTTCAATCTGTGAAAAATAATTTCGTTTTACAAATAATTGTTCTAATTTGAATATTACTTGCCAATTTTTACACTAATTGAAACAATAGTTTCCTATTTAAGTTGATGAGGATTAAATTTTCAAGTGATATACCAACAACTATGGAAAACAACAGAATCATTGGAAAGTTTTTTTTTTTAATTCTGATATTATACTAAAAGAGCAGCACAAAAGATTCATATAATTTGTCAAATTTTAGAGTGGTATATAATTTTACAAATATACAAAAATAATAAAATTATAAGCCTGATGTTTCTGATGACCATTTAATGAGGATAACTGTATAAAGGACTGAATACTTTTTACTCTTGTGCATTCCCCCCCCCCCCAAAAAAAAAAAATTATGTTGTTACCACCCGTGTTTGTGTGTTTGGTTTTAGGTGTGTGTTGGTCACTCCAGTTTGCTGAAAACTTTGAACTGTTTTTCAAACTATTTTGTTAGACTACATCTGTTATCACATATAAAATTCACATAGAATAATTCCCATATGTAGTAACTTAATCCCAAACTTTAAACCTTATCCAAAGACCACTGGTACCAGTTATATCACTGACCCCAGGGTTAATATTAATTTCAAAATTTAATCTTATAATTCAATTTAATGCTGATTAATTATCCGGCAAATTATAACGCAGTAGTTATATTCACAACTGACTGATTTTGCAAGGTTTAAGAAAGTGCGTAGTAAATATTTACCTTCATGACATACTTGCATAAAAATGTTATCACAGAAATATTATCAATGAATGAAATTAAAAACTGTAATATCAGTTTTCATGCTATATTAATTCTTCCACACATATTCATTCATCAATTCATTAGTTGTACATTATTTCCAAATATTTTTTTTTCTGTCTCTTTATATATCCTATATTACATTTATCAATATTTACATTTTCTATTAAAGTATTTAAATCTCTTAATTTTTTAACGCAAATTTGTCCAGATCACTGGTTGAAGTAATTTAATTAATTGAAATATTTCAAATTTTTAAATGCTCTCTGATTCTCCTGAATATGGCCTCTTGACTGACTATAAAAGTTAAAGAGGTGTTACCTTTAAAGGTATAGAAGGGGATAACAGGTTATAGTCTCCAATAAAATTCCAACCTAATGTTTGTCTTATATCCAAAAACAAACAAAGTCGTCTCATCCTATACTTATGCATACCCACAAACCAGAGTACACAGTCTGATGAGCTACAGTGAACATTAGGGATAGAATGCATATTTAAATCACTGTAGTGGGATCCTTCAGTGATTATACTCTGGTCCTATGGCTTTTTATTATTAAATTGGATAGTGTGATTTATAAAAGTGGAAAAAATCAAAAAAAAAATATTTACATCACCTGTGGAAAATTTGTTCATTCATAAGATACTGGATATAATAAGTTTACAAATAGCTCAGTGAAATTAAAGAATTTTAATGAAGTGTTCTGAAGGGAGTATTTCCTAGAGGATACAGTGAATCAGGGATACTTATAGAACAAAGTATCTAATTACTCAGGGATTCTACTACTGTCTGGCCAGTATGGACAAGTTTTTATATTCTTGGATTACTTTTACAATATCATATCATTGTGTTTTCTCAGTTTCATCAGAAATATGCTTAAAAGATCCTGAAGTTGGACCATGTAGGAACTTTTCCACACGATGGTACTACAATCAGACAGAGAAAGATTGTCGCCAATTCTGGTACGGAGGTTGTGATCCTGGAGAGAATAATTTTGTAACTCGGGAAGAATGTCAAAATTCTTGCCATGATTCAAAATCAGGTAGGTTTGTTCATTTTATTCTAATTTAAAATATGACCCAGAATTTTCTGCTTTGAGAATAAAAGGCTCATTTTTGTTATTCTTCATGCTGTATTGTTATTAGCAGCAATGATTTCAAAAAGATAGATAGTTCATACTTGATTAAAAACAAAAGTTAATTCACTAAAGTTTAATTTCTATTCTGATTAAGACTATTTAGAAAGAATTTATTAAATTTTTTAAGACATTTGTAGATTAATGCATATCAATACATTACACTTGTCAAATAATGAAAAACACATTTGAAATTAAGAACAAATGGACTTATGTCTGGATGTTTGAAATTTTATGTTGCCATGTAACTGATCAATTAAAATAATTCTAATCGTCAAAACTAGAAATTTATAATTAAGGGGGCTTTTCCTGCTCTGTATTTTATGCCAGAGTTTGTCATTCTCTGTTTGCCACAATGTTTAATAGTAATGGCCTGCTCAAGATATCATTAAGAATGATCTTGAGATGAAGAACAGTAATCAAAGTTCAATATTTGGCATAGACGTTTTGATTGAGAAAATCTAACAATTCACTTCTGCAGAATAATTATGCCTGCTGGCTGAATTCTTAGCATGTTTTACATGTGTTCGTACTTTGGAAAAGTCACAATCTTTAATAAAGTTTATAGAATAGCAGCCCTTATGATCTTGTAGTTTATTTGTATAAAGTTACCACAAAGAACGAATAATTAAACTTAGCATGTCTATAGCTTTGCACTGAAATTATTAAGAAAAATTGTGCAATAGCAGAGTTTTAGTGTTTATGAGGTTTTTCTTAAGAATATGATGACTCTAGGTTAACTTTGGTAAGGAAAAACATATTATCTTCATATATCTGTTTCCTGCATGTATTCTTAATTGAATTATTATTGTAATATATTAGCTTGTTGTATATAAAGTTACAGAGTGTTTTGAAATTGCCTTCTTTAATATTCCAAAAATCTGATACCCTCACAGCCAATTATATCGTAGAACTTGTCAATTTTACACATCTGATTATTATAATAATTAGCTTGACTTAAAACCCAAAAAACTATAATTCACACTGTGAAGATTATTTTTCACACCAAGACCACAAGGGTTGTGTGACTCGCCATTAATTTACCATAAGAAAATACAGGTATGTAGCAGACATAACAAGATCATGAAAAGAATAAGCAAACAAAAAAACCTAGTAAAACTCAATTTCTTGAGGCATGATAGACAACATAGGCTGGGGCCATGAGCTCAAAATGGGCTCATCAACCCATCCCACAACCCCAGCCCATGTTTTCTAGTTTGCCTTTTCTTGAGGACTAACAGATTTAGGAATTTCCATTATGTGAAACATCAACTGACAGGCATAAAGCTTTCTGTCACAATAAAGTTGTGATACAACATGAGATAGGTTGTATGCTTGTGAGAATGAATGTTGGAGTTCCAGATCCTTTCAAGATTTGTTAAAGTTGCATCAGATTCCAATTAAACACAAAAAGACAAAAAAATTGACTGTGTTGTTAATTACAGCAGGAACATTTAGATAAGGGAACATAACATATGATTATACAATATGTTGGACATCAGTTTTAGGGTGGTGCTAGTTTGATGAAATGATAATACCTCATGTGTTATATATGACACACATTTCAATATCTGATTCATCTCACTATTATGCTACAAAGTCATATGTCATGAGAGGAAAATATTTTCGAAACTAAATTTTGGCCAAGAAAAGAATATTTGTATGAAGATAAAAAGAATTATTTTTACATTAAAAAAATTATTTGAAATTCAATATATGTCAGATACAGTTGTATTATAGATAACATCTGGATCCAAATCTTTGAAGAACTAGGTGCTGCAAGGTTCTTAATTGGTCCCTAAAATCAGTCAGATGTGCAGTCTTTTTATATACTTGTACAGTCTCTAAATTTTTAGAAAATAATAATGAGTATTAACTTAAAAAGAAAGGCCATAGAGCTTTTGTCATGAATTTTATCAAATTTCTTATATCTATAAAATGGTTTGGCCAAACAAAATTTTGTAGGAAGCATCATTGAACAGTTGTACATTAAGTTTGCTAATTCTTTTTAGATTGATCAACAATATTTGGCTGCAGTTGGTAATTTGTATTTAAAACAAAAATATCTCAGAGCTTTGCATTAGTTGAAATCCCCTTATATTTGATCCTTGATAATGCTAACAGTAATAGATAATTTAAAAATTCTTTATTTATATTTCTTCATTAGCAAGATATTGATCTAGGAGAACACTTCAAAATTGAAACCTATTAATCTCTAGGGCTTTATCAAGTATATGTTGACTCTAACTGAGGGTTTCTTGCTAAATGTCAGGGTACCTCAGTCATTCAAATTGACATTTTATAATGGTAAAAATGATCATAAATAATGTGTTGTATTTCAATAAAATTGCTGTCACTACAATCATTTAAATTTTTGTGTTGGTTTGTTTCTTAAAATATGTGAGGAAAAATCTGACTCCCACCTGTTTTATTCCATTAGTGTGAAAATCAGTCACACCAAGTAATACTACTGACTGAGCTTCCATTAGTGTGAAGGTCTGTAACACCCAGTAACAGGATCTTGAGTGTGAAAGTCTGTCACACCCAGTAACAGGAATGACCAACCTTTCTTTAGTGTGAAAGTCTGTCACACCTAATAATAGGACTAACCAAGCATTCATTAATGTGAAGGTCTGTAACACTAAATAACAGGACTGACTGGGCTTCCATTAGTGGGAAGGTCTTTCACACCTAGTAAAAAGACTGACAGAGCTTTCATTAGTGTGAAAGTCTGTAATACCCAATAATAGGAGTTACTGACCTTCGTATGTGTGAAAGTCTGTCACACCATGTAACACAACTGCCATGAGCTTCCATTAGTGTGAAAGTCTGTAACACTGACTGAGCTTTCATTAGTGTGAAAGTCTGTAACACTGACTGAGCTTTCATTAGTGTGAAAGTCTGTCACACCAAGTAACAGAACTGAATGAGCTTCCATTATTGTGAAAGTCTGTCACACCCAGTTAATAAGACTGACCAAGCTTTCATTAGTGTGAAGGTCTTTAACACTAAATAACAGGACTGACTGGGCCTCCAATAATGTGAAGGTCTGTCACACCCAGTAACAGGCATGACCAACCTTTCTTAAGTGTGAAAGTCTGTCACACCTAGTAATAAGAGTGACCAAGCTACCATTAATATGAAAGTCTGTTACACCGAGTAATAGGACTGACTGAGCTTCCCTCAGTGTGAAGGTCTGTAGCAGCCAATAACAAGACTGACCAACCTGTCTTAAGTGTGAAAGTCTGTCACACCTTATAATAGGACTAACCAAGCATTCATTCATGTGAAGGTCTGTCACACCTTATAATAGGACTAACCAAGCATTCATTCATGTGAAGGTCTGTAACCCAGTAACAGGATCTTAAGTGTGAAAGTCTGTCACACCCAGTTACAGGAATGACCAACCTTTCTTAAGTGTGAAAGTCTGTCACACCCAGTAATAAGACTGACCAAGCTTTCATTGGTGTGAAGGTCTGTAATACTAAATTACAGGACCGACTGGGCTTCCATTAATGTGAAGGTCTTTCACACCTATTAAAAAGACTGACAGATCTTTCATTAGTGTGAAAGTCTGTCACACCAAGTAACAAGACTGACTGAGCTTCCATTAGTGTGAAGGTCTGTAACAGTTTCCTTGTTTCCTCCTGATCAGACTTATACTGGTAATATGGATATCATGGGCAATTCTTGTAAGCATAACCTTGAGCTTTAATTTCTTTTTTCCCTTGATTACCTAGTTAATTTTTGCAAAAATCATTTCCTTTGGTCTAGATATACATTAGTTCTTTAGTCCAGTGGTTGTCTTTGTTTTATTAGTCATTTATTGTTAACCATTTTTGCTTTAGATTAGGTCAATTGTCGTGTTTTATGTATAGTTTCACAATTTGTATTTCGGAGCCTTTTACAGCTTCCATTCTGGTATGGACTCTGGTTCATTGTTGAAGGCCATAATGGGACCTGAAGAAGTTTAAATTCTACTGTCACTTGGTGGGTTGCTGTCTCATGGACAATCATGCCACAACTCCTATGTTTATATTATTTTAAATTTGAAAATTTCAATTTTGATATTGTAAATGAGAATCAACATTACTTCACAACTGTCATCTATCCTTCAGTAAACTTTCACATTTTTCTACTTCTCTAAAACTGCTTGGCAAAATGGAACCAAGGAGACAACATCCCTGGAAGGTTCTTTCCAAAGTTTTGGCCTAGGTGGCTGAGTGGTCAAGATAGTTGACTTAAACTTACCTTTACATATCACTGTAGCCTTTCACCTTTACGGCGTGAGTTCTCACCTGACTTTGTACCATACAAAAACCAGTTTAGTTAAATTTGCAGCACAAGTGATAAGGTTTGTCAGTAACCTGCCCAAGGTCAGTGGTTTTCTCTGGGTAATCGGGCTTCTTCCACCAGTAAAACTGACTGCTTCGATATGACTGAAATATTATTGAGAGTGGTGTTAAAACCCAATCAAACAAACAAAATCTCTCCAAAGTTTTGTACCATTCTAACTAAAAACATGACTGTCACAGGCAATCCTTGGTTGTGGTTGTCTGATTTAAATAAAAATCCTTTTCTTGTGAAACCACAATGGCAAATGGAACCAAACTTAATAGAAATTTCCTTGTTTCCTCTTGATCAGATAAAAAAACTGGCTGACACAATCATATTTTTCTAAGCATCCCAGGACATAATTTCTTTTATCAGTGTTACTACCTCCCTTTATTACTTTGTGAATTTCAACAAAAATTATTTCTTTTAATTTAAACAGTCTAGCTTTCCATTATTTTTTATTTTCTATCATTAATGAATTTCTTCAGTATTTTGTCTTCAAATTGTAAGTTTTTGCCATTTCATAGTGTTCTTACCATCAATTTGCTCTACTGTGAATGAAACCTATTGCCAAGTACATTACATGCTCAAAATAGTTTCTTGTAAAGTCCCTGACTGGGGTTACAAGAGTGAGTTGGATTGGTCAATAAAATTATTGGTAGTTAATTTGCCAAGGAGTGAATTGTTCTTGTGCTTGTTGGCCAGTTGTCTTAGGCTTTTCATTGACCATTTTGAAAACCCTAGGTCACTAGGTATTTTTATTTATAGAAGTAGCAAAACTACACTAGAATAGTATAAATGGTATGTTTTGAAAATTAAATGAAATTTGGTAATAAGTTGTAGATTTAAGGTCGATATTGAGCAAAAAATATTTTGAATAAATTCTGCATCAAATTATTAGCACACACCAAATATGCACAAATTTTGAAGTATTTCGTGGTCAACTCATCAATAAATCCATTGCTTTAAAAGTAAACCTGAATCCTCATGGTCCGTATCAAACTATTCTTTTGATCTTGACATAATGTCTCACATTGAATGGGTTATACCGATCATTTGATGATTAGCTGACATTTCAAACTTAGCTCCAATAAGGGCTCATTTATACTTTGTCGCGCGAACATTGCATGACTACAGCACAAGGTCATTAGATTTTTCCTCGGATTTAAATTTTAACAAACCATGACAATTATAAACACCCAGCCATTTTGAAGTATAAATGAACCCTAAGAATCAGTCAATCAAAGATCATTACTTTTAGATATGAAAATGAAAAAAACAAAGGATAAATGTCAGAGTGTCTGCAAAAACCAGGAAGGTCTTCACAGGGCCTTCAAACACTCTTTTGAATTAATTACCATTTACATTTGAAACTTGTGTCAAATTTTAATTTTATTGAAAAAATTTGAGACATGCAGGATTCTTCCAAGGTAGATATTTAATTCCACTGTTCTTACCAGGGTACTTACATTTGGGTATCTTCACATTTTCACATCATTATTTTATTTTTGGGGCCTTTGCAGCTTGCCTATGATGTGGACATGTATCCATTATCAGTATGATTATTGAAATTCTTAGGGAAACCTGTAAAAATTTGTGATTTACATGTTTTCATAGACAATCATACTACATATCCTTTTTCTATACATTGTATAAGTTCCCTGGACTGCTTTTTCATAAGTGTTTCCAACAAATAAAAAACCCTTCACGTCTGGTTAATTTTAAAAAGTCAGACTTGGAGAGAAACAAACATTCTTTTAAATATGGCCTTATGTTGCAAAAAAATAAGTAAAAAATTATTGGTATATACTGGAAGTTAAAATTTGCTTCAATTTTTTATTTTGATCACAGAGTGTGAGAATTAACACTGGAAGTTGTATTAGATGATTTTTAGGCTTCAGGCAATAATTCATTGGTTGTCCACCTTTATAACAATGTATAATGTTAGTTTATATGTAATTAGTTATCTAATAATTTCTCAAACATCCTAGGTTTATGGTTATTGCCAAAATCTTTTGTAATTTTATTTAGTCAAAATGTACATTTATATTCAGAGTAGGGTGTTGACCCTCATTGATGGGAAAGTAAACTTTATTCTGCTTTATTGTTCAATTATGTGATCAGGAATTTTATTAAGTTAGTCTCAGAAAACTATCACAAGTTGAGTTCAAACAAATAAAAAGCAGAGATCACACAATCTATTTGAATTTATGTTGTACTAATAATAGAAAATTTCCTAACTGGTAAAGTTTAAATATTTGGTAATGTGAGTAGCAGTATGTAAGGGTCAGTAAAAAATGAGATGTACAATTTCTTTCTATTTTTTTTGGCATAGATATCCCAGCAATGGATAGCACTATTAAAAACTGTATTTACTATATGCTTGGTCAATTTTTTATACAAACTTTTAACCCTGGGGTCAATTCTTGTGAAAGTTTAAGTATCATTTGATACCCGACTTGTGCATGGATATCAATTTGAAATGGTCAGAGCAAAGTGAAGAATGTATTGTAAATGAATGCATTCTTCTCTATTTTGAAAGGTGTCATCAACACAGCTTTCCACATCTGATTGTGTCATATAAATCCATTTATTTTTAATACTAATGAATTTTCATACCTAAGCAAACAAATGGCTTGGTGCTTTAAGAGCACATTTTGGCCCCAAATTCTGAATTTCTAATATCAAAATTTTATTCTCATTTATTATGTCTTAAGGTATCAAAGTTTGAAAAAAAAAATTATTTCTGCAGCTGTGATAATGTGATGTCACAATGGCGTCATTATCAGAAGTATTTGATGAAACATGGCAAAATATGCAAAAAGTGCAATTTTTAGGACAGTTTTTCTCAAAATAAGATCCCTCCCTATTCTTCCACCAATTATTCCACCAACAAGATATTTATGTAATAAATGTAACTGTTCAATATACAATCATAGAATAAATATTTTATTGGTGGAAGGATGGGGACATATTTATTTCAGTGAAAATTATCACAAAATTTTTATTTTTGCCAAATTATACATTTTTTTGTAGATTTTAGTAACTTTTTCCTGTAGACAATATCTGATTTATATACTCTATGTCAGGGTTTGTTGGAACTGGTAAAACGTAATTGAAGAAAAAATGTCTGCTGTATTCTTAAAAAATAGTGTTTATTTTGTAGATTGAAAAAAGTGCAAGTAAGTTGCAATAATACTTTTTAGCAATCACGATGTATTT
>JAULBM010351240.1:0-12146 GCA_032357055.1 Geukensia granosissima | reverse complement strand
ATTGTATGTAGATTCCATTGAAGAAGGCTGGAATAAAGCCGAAACGTTTGGAAAACATGGTTTAGAGTTTTTCTTTATATATATATATATATATAAGTGCAACCTAAGCAACCAACTGTCAATAAACCAACGGATGGTAGATCTGAATAGGTTGTGACGGCTTCATTAAAGACTACATATATGGATGAACATTCAAGTTTTCATTACCATGAATATCTAGATTAAGATTTTTTCAACGTAAATTCAAAATGTTAAATGTGAAGCTGAGAAAATCATGACGGGAGGGACAAAACTCACCGCTCTTAAAAGTTTCGAGGAAACGGGTTGGGAGAAATCGTCATTTTGTCGCTTGTAAATGTTAACAATCACATCAATTGTTTGCAAATTGTTAGAAAGCAGCGTCTACTCACCTTATCACGATCAACCAATCAGCACAGGAGAAAGGTGAATATGAGATACAGATGGAAAAGGATTCATTATAACATCAGCTATCAATGAATTAATATACCTTAGCTATACATGAATAAAATTAATTTGATTTCCCTTTACAAATCTAACTGTAGGTTACAATCAGGTAATTCATAGTTAGCTGGCAGATAAACCAGGATTTTCTGAAATACAAGTCATCTCACATTACCAGAGGGAAATGTAGGTTAGTTTCAGGTTATCAAGAATTGTATTAAATTTTATACTTATATCGACAAAACTTACACATAGGAAAACTTTTTAAACATTCTTAACATTCGGAGAAGAGATAACGTTTCGTAATAATTTTTATATATTACTATCGTTTACTAGTGGTAACATATAGTCATGCTTTTTGTGAATGCATCGTTCAAACAAGGGATTCTTCTTCTTCTTCTTCTTTTAAAAGTTAAAATTTGTATAATATATCCTTCGCAGAGTCTGCATGTACGGTGGTACAGTTGAATTTTCCCTACTTGAGTCTCTATACTCTGGTTTAGAAAGGCCGTTCTTGTGTAATAATTTGATGAATTACTTTCCTTTGCATTATTAAAATGTTACTTGAATGGTTCTCTATCAAAATATATTTAATAAATCTTGGTTGAACTGAGGACATAGGACCCTATATGAATTTGATCAATTGTCTAATCAGAAACTATTTTGTTGCTATAAAAGTTTTCCTTGGAAAAGAAATTCAACATGGGCCCCATGACCAGATTTGGTTTAACGTAGGACCAAATGGGAATTTTAGATCAAGGGAAATGCATTTCTGAAATTTCTTTGGCATTCTAGGACCGAAATTATAAATGGCCAGCGAAATTTGGTATATTTTTTTATCCTACATACAGTAACGGCCTGGTGAAATTTATACAAAAGCTTTCAATTTGCTGGCAAATTTGAAAGCTATTTTGGACCATCGCCAGCTACTGTTGAAAGCCAATCTGTCAAAAGGTTGAAAGCTTTTGACCACTAGCCAGCTATCGTTGATCTCTTAAACGCGAGCGTTGGACGCTCGTTAGCTGGCCTCAGTTGACTCCTCGATAGCCTACATGTAATTGCTAGAAATGATAAAAAAATGTGACTTAGAAAACACGAATATCATCGTGCTTCCGAGAAAACACACATGTACATGTAGTAAGATTGTCCACGAGAAAATTTTGTACATATTTCTAAAGTTTCCGTCAGTAAATTATGAGAATTTATAGGTGTTATGTTTATTACGATATGGCTTCATCATTACCTCGGGTGTCATGTTCATGATCAGATGTCAACAAGGTTATCAATACACAGAATGGTGTGAAAATTTTTGAAAAAATATTGATTAAGAAATTATTTGTACATGTTTGGTCCTAAATAATTCACGACTTATGAATGACAATAAAGATGATGAGTACAATAATAATACAACAAATTCATTATTATTATTATAACTGATAAATATTAGTATCATTACCTATTAATATTTTTATTATTATCATTAACATTTTTTTAAATTTATTATCAGAGGTCATGAAAATAATATAACACAATTGCAATATTAACATCAATCGGGCAAGCGTTCAAAAGCTTTCAACGGTAGTTGGCAAGTGTTCAAACTGGGCTGGCGAGTGTTCAACTGTTGCTAGCCAGGGTTCAAATCGTTGAAAGCTTTTGGCTTTCAAATGGCTGACGAGCGTTCAATGGAGGCTTGCAAATTGAATACTTGTTAGCTATTGTTGTTAGCAAATTGCCAGCCTTGCGTATAACTTTCGCCCCACATTAAGCACAAATTCTAGATAAAATTACAAAATAAAAATTGGTTGAGAAAATGCAATTAATTTTTTATAACTTAAATTTTTATAAATATCATCATTTCGACATAACAGCAAGGCACATTTGATTATTTTCATAAGAAATATCTGTAAAAGTACCAGATGTTTGGAGGTGATTTGTTAAAAAATATCTATGAGCGCCAAAAACATTACGAAGATATTTTTACTAAACATTTGTACATAATAGGTCATTAATTGTGGTTTTGACATTTTGTGCGAATTATGTCAATATCCACAAATTATTGTATCAGTTTAACTGATTCTTTAGTAATTTACATTTAAAGCAATTTCTGTGTGGCATATGACCATTGTAGAATCAATAAAGCTAAAAAACTTTTGTACTTTCCTTTACAGACATCTTCAATATAAACGATATCAGCCACTTTTAATTTTTCGGCAAAATAAGCGTAGCTTAATTTCCTTTCTGTTGAAGGAATCTGTATGTTGAAGATGCCATTGCAGCACAATTTATCCAAGAAAGATATCAAGAGTGCAAGTCCAAAGAGACAAGACAAAATTGAACAAACTAAAAGATTCTTTAGTGTCAATGCCAAATGAAGACAGAACAGATTTGTGGTTAACAAGGTTCGATTCTTTAAAACGTGTAATAGGGGTATATGTGAGGTTACCAAATGTTTCGTTTGATGTCATTAGTTTTTTGACAAGTATATACATCTACAATTATGTTAAAGGCTTAACGGCTAAAACTACAACAAATTTGTCATTGGTGGCAGACATTTTCTATTGACAGCAGGGTCCTTGGATATTGGGTGCTCAAGGACCTCTGAAATATACGATCTGACACTCTTGCCCATTTCGCAAACTTCTACCTATAATCCTTTCGCCCATTGTCTAACACAGCAATTCACAGAGTCCATTAAAAGTAAAAAGTTTCATCAATATGCGTTCGTTGTCATAGTCGTCGGAAACTTTTCAACGCATCTGGGCAAATTTAAACAAAACTGTGGTGTGATATACCTTGGATGGCTCTCTTTACATTGGGTTCAAAATTATTGGACCAACCGTTGTGGACCTAGGGTCCAAAATCCGCAGTCAGAAATCAAGTTTTTTTCACAAATATCTGTAAAACGCTAAGAGGTAGAAAGAAACTTTTAATTGCAAATTTGTTCAGCATAATTTGTTCTACAATACGGCACCCAAAGTTTAAAGTCCTAAGCAAAATTATTAAAATCCTTAGCAACCGTAAAATTTTGATTATTTTTGGTAATATCTCAAGAACTGTAATAGATAACTGATAACATGCAATAGAGAAAATGTTTATCTTATCAAGATCTACATTTGCTATATTGGATCCAAAATTATTGGACCAATCGTAAAGATCTAGGGTCCGAAAACCGTTTTCGGGGTCCAAAATTAGGTTGTTGCAAATATCTCAAAAACAGTAGGAGATAGAAAGAAACCTTAAATTGCAAATGTTTTTTTAGCATAATATGTTCCAACTTCCTTGCAAGGGGAAAAGTTTGCTTCTCTCTCAATTAACCCTTGCATTCAGCGCTTCATACGTTTATGACGTGACAAAAAACATTGAATTGTGACGTCAAAGAATTTAAAGTCTCTCATGACGTTATTTACTAAAAGTAAAAAAATATTTTGTTTGAAACTAAATAATTGAAAGTGACAATAAAGAATAAAATATAGAAAAATAATAATTTCCTAAAATATTTGAAATAAACCAGTTGTTATTTTGTTGCGGATGACTACTAATTGCAAGATCTTGCTATTGTGAGAATGGCTGAATGCAGAGACGTACTCATGTATGAGTATTCATACATCAAAGCGTCTCTGCGACGGAGATTGAATATGTTCTACAATATGGCATCAAGGTCAAAGTTCAAAGTCCTTAGCAACATTATGAATATCCTTAGCAACTGTATATTTTTTATTATTTTTGATAAAATCTAAAGAACTGTAATAATAGTTGATAACATGTAATGCAGTAAATGTTTCTCTTATCAAGATCTACATTTGCTACACTGGGTCCAAAATTATAGGACTAACCGTTAAGGACCTAGGGTCTGAAAACCGTTTTCGAGGTCCGAAATTAAGGTCTTGTGCAAATGTCTCAAAAACAGTAAGAAATAGAAAGAAACTTTAAATTGCAAATTTGTTCAGCTTGATATGTTCTACAAAATGGCGTCAAGGCCAAAGTTCAAAGTCCTTAGCAACATTTAAAACTCCTTAGCAACAGAATATTTTTGATTTTTTTTGATAATATTTCAAGAACTATAATAAATAGCTGATAACATGTAATTCAGAAAAATGTTTATCTTATCAAGATCTACATTTGCTACACTGGGTTCAAAATTATTGGACTAACTGTTAAGGACCTTAGGTCCGAAAATCGTTTTTGGGGCCCGAAATCAAGGTTTTTGCAAATATCTCAAAAACAGTAAGAAAAAGAAAGAAGCTTTAAATTGCGAATTTGTTCAGCTTAATATGTTCTACAAAATGACTCAAGGCCAAAGTTCAAAGTCCTAAGCAACATAATAAAAATCCCTAGCAACCATATATTTTTTATATCTCCAAAACTGTAAAAGATAGCTGATAACATGTAACGGTGAACTGTAAGGTTTTACAAAACACAACTTTTCATTTTGGACGAAAAGACCTTTTCTTCTGTTAAATCACGATAACGCACAAAATACCTCGGGTAGACCTACATTTGTTCTCTGAACAAATGACCTATATTTGATTCTATTTTTTACATTATTAATATTGCATAATTATATTTCAGCCAATCGAAAATGAAAGAATTGTTTAGACAAATACTGCTGCAGTCGACTTTGTTGGTGCTTGTAAACAGTCAGGAAGAAATAACAATCAAGCTACCAATGACCAATATAATAGGACTCAGGAGAAATTTGTCTAATTTAGATGTGTTTGAATTTAAAGGAATTCCGTTTGCGAAAGCACCAGTCGGCATTCTGAGATTTGAAAAACCCGAACCGTTTAACGACTGGGCAAATATTTTAGACGCCAGGTACCCTGGACCTTCATGTTACCAAACACTAGCACCAGTAATTGCTCCGTTTCTAACCAACACGAATATTTCAGAAGATTGTCTTTTCTTAAATATTCACGTTCCATTTAACCTTTCGTCATCAAACCGTAAGTCTGTAATGGTATGGATACATGGAGGAGGATATGAGACTGGGCAGGCTGCTTTATATGATGGAGGATATTTAGCTGTGACTGGGGACGTTATTGTGGTAACTATCCAATACCGACTAAATGTGTTTGGCTTTTTCACAAAGGGAACAGTTAAAGGTAACTTCGGATTATGGGATCAGATCATGGCTATTAAATGGGTTAAGGACAATATTGCTGCATTTGGAGGTGACAATGAGTCAATTACCATATTTGGCGAGTCTGCAGGTGGATTCAGTGTAGCATTACACACAATTATTCCCGACAACCAAGGTTTGTTTCAAAGAGCAATTATACAGAGTGGCACTGCGTTGACTCCTTATTCAATAGAGGGGTTGACAGATTACTCTTCTTCAAAAGTCGCAGAATTGCTCAACTGCTCCAGTTCGGATACAAGTGCCGTGTTAAACTGTATGAAAAATGTTAGCGCGGAAATACTTTTTGCAACATATAAAGCAGAGCGATTTACCTCAAGCTTATTTAGAGATCCATGGGGTCCTGTTGTTGATGGTGAACTTTTTATGGATCTGCCTGAAAACCTGTTGATGAATAGCACATCTTTAGCTTACACATTTTACAGTTCTCTAGACGTAGTCATAGGAACTGTCACTGGAGAATCTTCTCTTCTGTTAGACGTGCTGTTAGCAGAACAGACTAGATATCAGATAAAGTTAATTGAAGGTATTCCAAAACAATTTTTATGTGAAGTCATGACTCCTGATTTTGTTAAAGTTAAATACAACAGCCATCCAAGAATTAGTCGAGCAATCTGCGAAAAGTATGGACAAGCTGCTAACACCAGTGAGTTAAGCAGAAGTATTCTCGATGCATATACTGACATGACGTTCTTAATTCCTACAATTCAATCTCTGCGCATCCACTCAGCTGATAACAAAAACAACAGCAGACAATTTCAGTATATATTTTCCAGACCAATACAATATACAAGTGCTATGTATCCATCATGGTTCACAGCTTCTGCTCACGCAACTGAGATTTTGTACGAATTTCCAACCTTACCATTGTACGGCGTTGATAACAATTTAGCAAAATTGTTTATGACCTACTTGACAAATTTTGCGAAGACAGGGTAAGTTTAGGTATTTAAGAACTTTTCTTTAATGGCGTATGTTTTAGTCATATTGTACATTTTCACATCTGTATGTGACAATTTCGGGGATAGGGGATCTTAGCCCTTCTAGGTAACAGATTCTACTCCTATTTATTAATTACGTCGTGGAGTCTGAACTTCTGTGAATTGTTTCAGTTTGTTGTGTCATTTGGGTTTCGTATCATTCTACAATTTACTTATTTGCAGCAATTCTAAATTTATGAAGCGGTATATGATGTAGTTTCCAATTATATTAAGAAATAATTCTTGGAGGTCATAAGTTTGTTGGAGATATTAATATAGAAAACGTGATCTTCGTAAAATTTTACCCAAGGGATCTGTGCCTTAGCCATACCACTAACCTCTCACTCACAATTCTGGTTTAAGTATTATAAAAACTCAATCATGGGGACTTTGGTGAGAATTAAATAACGGAAAACATTTATAAACGGTAACAATGAATTTAATTTGGAATCACACACCATTAGACATAGCCCACGAATAATGTCGCGCGTAAACGTGTGTGAACAGTGGACACAGGTATAAGACTGACATGGCGACGTTATTGGAGCATAGCGCGTACAAGTCATAAGTTATTCGAGATTTTTTTTTGGATAAATCCTGTTGACGTTTTCAGGACTCTTTATTAGAATGTTAATTCTCATATTAAAATTCGTAATCAAAACTATTTATACCAATTCTATTCAATAGGCATACTTTGCATTTATAAATGAAATGAACCTTTGGGTCGATACCTCTGTTGGTGGTCAGACTTGTCTGACATAAAATTTATCAAACAATGTTTTACAGAATTTTTCTACATTTGTTAAAATTCTAGAGCACTGAAAAACGGAAAGGCCTCGAAAAGTATTGCACTTATTAGTTGTCCCTGTCATCGGATTTTTCTTTCCATTTCGATTTGTTTGGATTGAGTGCTTCTTTTGCTGTGTTTGGATCTTAGATTTCCTATATTTTGGTTCTAAAGATACTGTTGAGAGGTTACTTCTAAAATGTACATATAGCATGCCTGTTCAGAGGTTACTTCTAAAATGTACATATAGCATGCCTGTTGAGAGGTTACTTCTAAAATGTACATATAGCATGCCTAAATTCTCCATATTTATTCAACATTGGTAATGAAGTTTTTTCAAACCTCTTTTCGATACATCTTCCGTTGGATCATGTCCCCGAGGGTATTTACTTGCCCAGTTGTCAGACTTGTCTGACAAGAAATTAAATCAAACAATGTTTTACCGAAATTTGCTGCATCTGTTAGAATTCTAAAGCACTGAAAATACGGAAAGGCCTCGAAAAGTATTGCACTTAGGAGTTGTCCCTGTCGTCGGATTTGGCTTCCCATTTCGATTTGTTTGGATTTGAGTGCATCTTTTGCTGTATTTGGTTCTGATACTTCTGACGAGAGGTTAGTTACTTCTTGAAATGTACATATAGCATACCTAAATTCTCCATATTTATTAAACATTGGTAAATTAGTATTTTATTTACAAATAATACATGAATGAATGTAGAATTACATAATACCAATCCAAAAATTATTAGCCCCCACCCCAAAAAGAGAAAACAAAATCAAGAAAATATCCAAAACTAATAATTCAATTGGTAATTATTCGAACAAATGAAGATTTAAGAAAAACTGGCGGAATTCAAACTGGTGGAATTCAACCAATCAAATAAATAGTACATGTATGTAACATATAAAACGTCAATAAAACAAATGTTGAAATACAACAAAATTATGATAAACTACTTCCTTACGTTTTTTGTTAGTTACATCTTCACTTTATGGCCAATTTTTTGGAAAGTATCTTTTGTTGGATAAATCTATATGATGGAATCACCAATAAACATGGCACCGATTGGCATTCAACAACATGCATTTATGACAAACATATACTTAGAAAGACAAACATGAAAGAACAAAGGAAGACAAACACGAAAAAACAACTTATGGGCTGCATAGCTTGTCTTGGTACAGGCACGGACTATCTGTAAATGGCAGAAATAGTGTCGACGTAGCGTTAAACACCAATCAATCAATCAATTAATTACAAAAATACTCACATAATAAAGATTGTAAAAACCTTCGATATTTGTTAGCAAAAAAGTTTTTGTTGCAAATCATTATTATTGAAGTTCTTGCACTAAGAAAATCATAAGTTGTACTTGTTTTTATATTCTGAAAGCTTTAAACAATAAAAACAACTATAGACCTGATAATAAATAGGGGTACTAACATTTTTTTAAGAAATGTGAATGGAGACGGATTGCCTTTGTGGAATGAATATGACAGAGAAGATGGATTCTACATCAACTTTAATGTCCCTATAACCACCGGACGACATCTTGTCAAGGACCGCGTGCAGATTTGGCTTAATAACCTACCTGATATTCTTCAACAGACATCCGCAGGTCCGTGTGAACAAGGAATCAAACTTTGGTTTATGTTTTTCTCTGTGTTTCTTTGTTTTATGTGTAAAAGTTGTTAATAGAAAACCCAATACTGATTACTATAAACAAGCCATGAGAATAATGTTGAGATGCTTTGCTTGTCATGTCATTTGCGATAAAATTGCTTTATGTCAAGAAAGAGCATTCTTTTGTTTACTAATATATTGATCCAGGCAATATCAGTCAGAATTTACCTGATCTATGTTGTCCTGAAACTCTACCTATTGTTGACTTAATGATAGATAACATATGTAACAAATCTGGTGTTTTATCATACGTCCCGTTTTTCAATCGGTAATATTCTACGTTATTTCATGGTTTTATATTTAAATGATTCCTGGAAATGTCTGTAAAATAAATAATACGTGGTAAAATTCTGACAGACAAATCTGACAACTGGGCTGGTTAATATCCTCGGGGACATCTGGTCCACCAGCAGAAGCATGGACCCAGTGGTTTCAAAATAAAGGTTCGCCAATGTCGAATAAATATAGTAAATTTTGATATGCTTAATGTACATTTCAAGGAGCAATCTCTCTTCAGTAGCAATACAAAATAACCAAATCGCATAAAAGTCGAGATCCAAACATTGAAAAAATGAAGTTCTCATATCCAATATTACAGAAATATAAAGCCAAATGTATCACAAAGGACATATTCCAAGAGCAAAACAACGTATAAAGCCTTCTCCGTTATTTCAAGGTGTAAAATTTTATATTTCCTTCAAATTTCTGTGAAATAATACGTGGTAAAAATTATGCCAGACAAGTCTATCAACTAAGTTGTGACTACATTTGTATCCTCTAAGTTGTCTATGAGACAGTCATCCAAAAGGTATAAATAACATTTAAATGAAACCACCAGGTCTTCAACAAAGGCAGTGATCCACACCATGAGGTAAGCTTTAAGCGGCTTCAACAAAGGGTAAATCATTCAGATATTACAAGAAACAAACTTGCACAAGCAGACATATCAATTTCTATCAATTAAATATAAAAATAATTTAAATTTAATAAACATGAAATGCACAGCCATATTCTGCAACAATGTTGTCAGAGGTTGAACTTGCATTCGTATATTTGTTACCGCCTACAATCCAGGACATAGTTCTCCTACTGATGCCCAAGCAAATAGTTAGGTATTAATCTAGGGACACATATTTTACCATTATTACCCATATGTATTAAAATTACAACAAAATATAGTACCAGCTGTCACAAAGAAAGCTGGTGATATTGTCATTGATAATTCATAATTTCATAGCTGCACCATACTTGTTAAGAATTTATATCAGACTCCATTTTTCAACTTCTATAAGTTCTGCATTCTTCTTTATGTGTTTATTAGTAAAACAATTTCTTTTTTGCAACAAATGATGTATACCTGTATTTTTTGTAAAATACAGATCTATTAAAAATCAAATAATTGTAATGTTGATCAAATACCAAATAGTACAATTCAATGCTAAAATATAGACGCAGTAAAAGATCTCATGGCAGGCGTAACAATCAAACAAGCGTAAACATAATCGTAAAAAAGTCTCATTGCAAAGTTTAATATCTATTTTCAGAAATGGAAGAAATCATCTTATTTGTAAAGTTTTATTTAATCTGACAATATCTTACTGTATTCCTTTCTATTAAGCAGCACTTATCATCTCTGCATACTGCCCCCATAAATTATTTCCTGAAATTGACAAACTCAAAAATCATCAACGAAATTTCTAAAAATACCTTTTATGAACAAAGAAATCGACCTTATTGATGTTGCCCGTATATTTCGGCATCCTAAAGTCAATAAACATATTCCAACTTATTATGTTACATAAAAAACAACCAGAGTTATAATTTTAAACTATACTGATGTCACTAAAGATTTATAAATTAACAACAAATAGCATGCTTTGAGACCTCAACATCGTCCGAGAGGTTATTGCCTTCCTTAAAAAGGTACCTAAATATCGCTTTGCAACGACAATAATTGGACCGATTGTCGTGATGTTATCGGAAAATCTCTACACTCATATCGTGAAAAAACAAAACAAATTTCGGATAACTCCTGCAAAAAAGACCTTGACAAATACGTGAATAAAATAATGGAAATAGTAGACATTCTTATGAAACATTATGAAACGAATTATAAAGATACTCGTACTTCAACCCATGCTGTTTCCAGAATAAAACGTACAATAAAAGAACTTCATAAAACGTATTTTTTGTTTCTGCAAATAAAGCAGCCAATAATATTGTAGTTGTATGTAAGTAAGTAAGTAAATTGTTTATTATAAGTGACATGTGTTTTCAACATTTCATACATGTACAAATACAAAAAAATACATATTACACCCGGCCCAATGGACCTATAAGTCACCTTTTAAATTTTACTGCAAATAATTAGCATGTATGTCAAATGTATTCTATAGATGTCCTCCGCAATGAAATTCATAGTTCAAACACTTTCCAAGCTACAAACGTGACAGAACAGCATAAAACATAAACGAAAATTCATCTATTAACTACTTTTGGAGTTTGAAAAATTCGCTAGATGTTTTTAACAAACTAGAGTCTGTCCATGTTCCATTTTTACAATAGACAAATGATTTTTCCACTCTTTATAACACTTTATCACAAAAGCTTATTAAGGAAAAGTTTTCGTTTCTAATCAATTGGTCATTCAAAAATTCTAGTTGTTCTTATATATGCCGCAATAAATATAAAAATCTTATAACAAATACACTTTCGAATATCATCTGACATGATAGCAGAAGTCGAATTTCTTCTTGATAATATATATGTACGATTTGTCAACACTTTCTATCTACAGATAATTGGCATACCAATGTTCACAAACTGCGCTCCTCTCATTGCAGATTTTTATAATGTGATGAATCACAGTTAATGACTAAAATTTAAAAAGAACCTTCAAAACAGGATTTAGTGGGCAAGTGTAATAATACTTTTAGATATTTAGATGATGTTTTAGCTTAAAATAATCCCGAGTTTCAAAAATTTGCATAAGAAATGTATCATAAAGAACTTACCTTGATTAAAAAATGTGTCAAGAAATACCAAGGGGATATTCGAGGAAAAGGGAAAATGTAAAAGTACTGATAAACTCCGGAG
>JAULBM010351230.1:0-12146 GCA_032357055.1 Geukensia granosissima | reverse complement strand
TACAAAGGCAGAAACGCACAAATAATTTTATAAAGCTCGAAAATCACACTCCACAAAAGCCTGACATAGAGTATAATTTGACACATTTAGTAATAATTTTAGATATTTCGATGATGTTTTAGTTTTAAATACATCAGAGTTTCAAAAAATTTGCAAACGAAATCTATCCTAAAGAATTAATGTTGAATAAGTCTCATATCAGTAATGATTGAACTCAACTCTTTACTTTTTGTTTAATTGAACAGGATTGTTTATGCGATAAAATCTTTGATAAAAGATTTTCTGTCTAAAAGTAAACTTTACGTTTATTGGTGGAGACGTGTCTTAAGCTACTTTGTTTGGGATTTACATTTTACTCTTAGTTCGGTATGCTCATGTTTGCCCCAATGTTTCTGATGTCAATGGTCGTAACTACATGTATTATCTCACTGACATTTTTTACATAAGGGATATGTTGGTAGAATGCCAGGCTATCCGCAATTCAATGATCTCTTTGCAGCAACTTGTAATGCGTAGTTGTTGTTTGATGACTTGTTCCCGTCCTGAATATTTAAAAAATAATTGCCACATGAAGGAAAACAGCAATAAATCAATTTCAATTTTAGTTTAAAATCCATTGCCACCTACAAGCCATAGCTAATCTGAAAAACGACAGCAAAGACGACATAAAATTTTGTATTGTATATAAATGGTAATTTCAATATTCATGGGATACTATATAACATTTACGGCGATTTCCAAATCCTTGTTTGGATTGCAAGAGTTTTGTGAATGAAGCTACAACCATTCCAGAAGCTGTTTCCTTAATAAAATTATTCTCCTGTAATTGGGATATATTTGACACTTGCTTTCTGTAAACCTTACTCCGATCAAGGATTTTGAGAGATTTCAAAACTTCATCTTAGGAATATTTTACTAATTGTTTGTAAAAATTAAAACCCAGTTAGTCGTCCAATAAAATATTAAAATAAAAAATACTGCCCTCACCCGATACTTTTCAGGGAGATATAAAATGTTTTAGTTGGGGACTTTCCCATTGTAAATTTGTTCTAGTAAATTACCAAATTTTCTAAATGAAATAATATCAACCATTGACTGGTATAATTTGTTTTTTTTTTTTTTTTTTTTTTTTTTTTTGCATTGAGATAAGAATGGAATTCTACAACTAAATTTAAGTAATTTTACTCTTTGGGCATTATACAGGACGTTTTGTAAAACTTCGCCAAGAGAGTTATCTCCCTTACATTGTTAATCGCATAGAGACTATTCTTTTGCTCGAGGTTTACTTACCATAGAAAATAATATTGAAATGAAAATAGTTTCTGTAAAGACTGTCTGTAAATCTCACTTCTGTAAAGAAGTGAGGTTTACAGACAGTAGTGTACTATTTAAATGTTATTGAACATTCCTGCCTGTCAGAATAGCAAAGATAACATTGAATGTTTGGTATTTTATCATTTAAAATCTTAAGTTTTGATGTAAATAAGAAGAATTTTCTGAAAAATTGAAGAGAACGGTTTCCTTCTTTGATGTAATTTGCATTTCTTCTTGCATAATATGAAATAAAAATATAAGGAGTAGATGTCAAAGAGACTGCAATCCAATAAAGACACTTCTTCTACTGCAATTAAGCAGAATGTTTACCTAACTCTTATTGCAAAAGTAAATTCTAATTTTGTTTAAATGGAAACATACAATATGGTTAATTTCACAGACTTTGTTACCATAAGTAGCACAGGAATATTGTGCTTTCGATGGGTTTATATTAGATTAATTTTCCTTTTATTTTATTCTGTGTTTAGCGTATTAATAAATTGTGTCCTTTGATAGCAGATTTTTTTTGGTAATGAAACACCGTTTTTGGGCAAATTTTATAAGGATCCTTCTTAATCTGTTCTAATTGACGAATTGACAATATGTACGGATATCTTTTCGGTTATTAATACTGATATCTGCAAGTATACAACCGAAATTTATATAACAGAATTAACTTTAAAAAGCCTCAAATGCCAATTTTTAGATTTAGATTTGTGTATTTCGTAAAGTTATATTTTCAAAGAAATTCACGACAATAGATACGATTTCTCTTACCCAATTTATAATTCCGCTTCTTTGGCGGGGACGTTTTTTTTTTTTTTTTTTTTTTTTTTTGGCTCCTTTATACGGTATTAATATTTTTCATTCTGTCGTTATTCCCGTTTTGGTAGCGACGTTTCAGATTAAAATAAACGCAATCACTGTATAACTGACAAATTATTCAGTCAAAGAATTTGTTACATCATATTTATAAAAGCATTTTCTGAATTGTTCATAAATACCAAAATCTGGTTGTACTTGCAATCATCTGATGAAAAATGGAATATCACATCCTACTTTTTTAGGGAAACGCGGAAAATTAAGTTCGTAAATTTAAACCAAATCCATATAGTCTGAATGGTTTATATTAGTATTAATATTGACTTTCTTGATAATACCATAATATTGAATTTAACAGTTTATTCCGGTCGATATAATTTGAAATCGGCACTGTGATGTGCTTTTATAGTCACCGAAGTTGAGGAAAGCTTGTTTTACTGATCGATTCCTTTTGAGTTTTGAACTAGCGTACAGAAACTTCGAGAACTCTTTCGAGTTTGATACTTTTGTAATTATCATGCATTACTTTAAATTGTCTTTGCTGTTGATTTTTATTTTTGATCACAAGTGTTTAATCAATTTCAACTGATTTGCATTGTGTGTTTAATTGCTGTTTTTCACATCACTTTCCCAGGTTAAGGGGAGGTTTGAGCGCCAACAAAAGGGTTTAACCCCGCCATGTATGTAATGTGACCGCCAAAGTAAGGAACTTGTAGTCCAGTGGTTGACTTTGTTAAAATAGTCTTTTATTGTTAAATGTTCGCCATTTTTGAATAGATTGTTGTGCTATATTAATAGTTTCACATTTTATATTTTGGAGCCTTTTACAGCCATTTACTGTATAGACTTCGGTTCATTATTTAAGACTGTAATGGGACATGTAGAAGTTTAATTATGACTGTTGTTTGATGAATGGCTGTCTAATGGACAATCATGCAACATCTCCTATTTCAGTATGTAGTATGATGAATGTGTTACTATTCCAAATTTTAAACTTTCAACTTAGATTTATGTTTAAGTAAAAAAGGTTTTTTCATGAGGATTTTGGATTTGTGAATGCATTCTTTCTTTCTATCATTCGGTGTACAGTCCTAGAGTATATTTTTTCTGAAACTAAATACTGTGTATTTAACCTTATTTGTTTTTCACTTACGGTGTTCAAAGGAAAAAAGCAAACAAAATTCGGAGGGTTCAACACTAGGGCTAATCAAATCCGTAAATATTGTACGAAACAGGATAGTTCGTCAACGTCTAATTAACATATTAACCCTGAGGTATTTACTCTTCCGCAGATGAACGAAATTGAGAAAAGAAAGTAATCGTTTACTGTTAATTGTTGGATTTGGCTTCTCATTTCGAATTGTTTAGATTTGAGTGCTCCTTAACTATGTTTGAATATTCGACTTCCTATTTTGTGGTTCTAATGCTACTGATGAGAGTTTACTCCTTGAAATGTTCATATAGCATATTCAATATTGTTAATGTATTTTGAAACTACTGGGTCGATGCCTCTGCTGGTGGTCCAGGAGTCCAAAAGGGTATTCACCAGCCCAGTTGTCAAACTTGTCTGACATGAAATTTATCAAACAATGTTTTACAGAAATTTACTGGATATCTTAAAATTCTAAGGCACTGAAAATACGGAAGGCCTGCACTTAATAGTTGTCCCTCGGATAAGCTTCCCATTTCGAATTGTTAAGATTTGAGTGTTCTTTACTATGTTTGGATCTTGGACTTCATATGTTTTTCTACTAATTGCTTTCAACGGGGTTCACGTTGTAGGTCCTCAACCTATAATTTCTTGATGCAACTTATCATGCCAATTCCTACATTAGAGCTATTAATTTCCGCCCAGATAATAAAACTACCAAATAAACTGGACATTCAAAAATTCTTCATTTACTGTTTCTAATGAAGATTTATTCTGAGAAGCTCCATGAATCGAGACATTTCGGATATAAAAGGACGAAACCACAGCTGGTTAGCAAATATTGTCATGAAAATTGTATAATTGCCAACATTTCCACGTTTTAAGATCGTGAAAAACTATCGAAGAAAAAATCATGATCATTCTGTTTTAATTCGATAATTTTGTTTAATTCTATCTTTTGCAATATATGTTGATTTTTGTGTTTCTTATTTGATAGAAACAAAATAAGTTTGTTTGTTTTTTTATAAATTTCAACTTTTATATAACTGGTGTTTAAATAGAACAACTTGGACATTTATCCTCTTTTATGGTATTTCCATATAGTTTTAAAATTGACAACCAATGTTTCAGTATAGAAACATAGCAATTTTGATGTAAGATTAATTTGATGTCATCTGAGGTTAAACAGTCATTACCAATGTTACAAAGCAGACAGAGACGCCGATTTACATTTAATATATCTAGAATTTTAGTCTAAATGGTTGCATAAAAATGAAAATTATAGTATTATATATAACAGGATTTTTGTGTTTCCAATCTTAGGTTTTACTGTAACAAATATCCATTTTCTGGCTCCACTAAAGCCTTGCAAGTGAAGCTCTTTTTTTCGGCAGTAAAATCACCAATTTACCTCGGCATTTGTTCAATTTCAATACAATGTTTCTTAATTTAATTTTATATACTCTTTAAATGTCCCTAAAATGCAGATTCAATTCGATAATATTTGGACGTAGTACAATTCACAAGCAACAAACATAATATAATCATAAAACATAGGCACAGCTTGTTTTTTTTTATCTAAAAAATCTGTAAAAGGATCCGTAGCTTACTGTCTGTAACTCAAACTTTTGTCTAGAAAATATTTCTACTACTTAAATAATTTAAATTAACATTGATTTGTCCATCAGCATTAACAGACAGAAAGGGTCAGAACATCAAAAACTGTAAAACGCACTAATAAACGCAGACATAAAAATGTACAAGTGCCCCTTTAAACTAAGAAATTCTTCATTTTTTCCCATAAATTCAAACGCGTTCTGGATCCTGCTGTTCAGTAACATGATTGTGAAAATAGTATAAGCTGAATCATTTTTATAAACGAGGTAAATACTTAGGATAACATTTGAAATCGGCATATGTTTTACAATGCTACACTTCCTTGTTCTATTTCATTTTAGACTCCATACTTATTCTAATTAGTGACATTTCAAATATGCTTAAAAAGGCTGTATTATGGTATTTCGGTTGCTGCTTTTGTTTTTTTTCTTTGACAACTCGTTTGGGGAGGGTTGGGTACCAATAGTCTAGTTAATCCCACCAAATGTCTCATGTGGTTGTTTCCAAAGTCAGGAATTGTGCTCATAGTTTTGTTTTTTTTTTTTTGTTTGATGTTTTGTTGCATGTAGATATTTAATAATATTTAGTTAAGAGTAGTATTATTTTACACATACTCAGTTTTTTTATATTGGGCGATTTACAGTTTTTCAAAAGGAGTGGTATTCCAACCTTGTTGAAGGCCACTGTTTTTCTCGTGGTTGGAGTGCAATCCCTCTGACATTTACCCCATATTTTTGGCATATATTCATGTAAATTACGTTCGATTTGACATATAAGAATATTATGTAATCGCATTAGAAATCTTCATTTTTTTCTAGTCCGATATATTCCCTGACGTACCTGATGAATGTAAATCCAGTAAAACTATTTGTACACAAATGAATTTTCAGTTTTGACAATGATGAAATTAGACATTATGAAGCTTCCGTTAATTTAAACATCTGAGGACGGCCGGGGTATAGAAAAAGGAGGTTAGTTTTCCACCTGCTGGTTGGTAGATTGTTTGATAGATTGTTGGTTGCTTAACGTCCAGTGGCAAAAACTTCATGCATATTCAGGACGAGAACAAGTTCAACAATTATCAATATCGAAAAAGGGTTGGAATGGGACACAACAGAGCAACGGTTTTTGACTGTCACTGGAAAAAGAGAGTGATGTGTAGGGACGAAAAATTTAGCCTTTTGTAGCGGCATTAACCTTCTCTTCTTCGAAAACTAAAAAAGGGGTCTTTTACGTGAAATAAGCGTGGCACTCGTCAAACACGTAAAGCACTATGGTCCAAGGCCAGGCTTGATAACCTTGCAACCCTCAATGAGAGAGTCTCCCCTATCCGCGACCTGGGATTCGCGCTTGGTCAGCTCTGTAGGTCGAGCCCTGGAGACCGCTCAGGTGCCTGGCCACCTGAAGGTAAAATCCTTGCTAAAGGGGCTTCCGTTGGTCGGGCAGGGTGTATATAAAATCGACCACCCCGAGAGTAGCCGGGATTTAGAAATAGCTACTCGGCTTCACCGCCAGGAGTAGAACCTTCCTTTAGGGTCGTCCTTTGGTTGGGTGAGATATTTAATTCTCAGCCCGTCTTTGACAGAACGTTACTAACGTGCCACACGTTCGGAAAATGCCACGCTCTCAGCTCGTAAAAGATCCCTTTGCAACAATTGTAATGATTGGTGCGTAGGTGATTAGTTGCTCAGGCTAAATGTTCCGCCACTACCCCAAAAGTCCCAATTTGGCATCCTTGGCTATTAAATTAACCAGAAAGTCCTTTATGATTTATTGTTTGACAACTTGTTCTCGTCTTGAATATGCAAGAAATATTTGCACTGGACGTTTAAAAACAATCAATGAATCAACCATTTATTTAATTTATGATTGTTTTTTTTTCCAAAACTGTACCCTGTCATTTGCATAAGTTGTCCCCTTGATATTTGACAAGTTCTTCTGGTTGTTCTCAATTGTATGAAATATGTTTGATATTTAACGAACTGATGTCACTACACTTAAATCATTAATTTTAAAGGTAATTTTATGATTCTGTACTATTCGTGTTTTGCAATTTATTAAGGAATATAATCTCGTTTGTAAAATGTCCGACACATTGATTTATTTCGGTTAAAAGTGACATGATAAAAGTGGTCGAATTTCTACGTACGATGTGGCCACACAGTCTGTCGACAGGTAGTTGGTGTAAAAAATGCTTTCCTCTCATTGATATGAATCAAAGCTTATGGCAAATAAAAAAGACTACCGGTTAAAACAGGATTTAATGGGCAAGTGTTATTTTGGATGATGTTTTGCTTTAAATTTATACCAGAGTTTCTAAAATTTGCAAAACAAATTTACACTTAAAACTTACCTTAAATAATTCTTATATTTTTATTTAATATTTATTTCAATTTAAGTTAAATATCGAATGCTTCATGTAAAAGTTAATCTCACAAACCAGGGAAAAAAAGGACATACAGGCTTTTGAAGTGTACAAAAATAATAATAAAACATTCACGGGATATAATAATACATTAAGTGACGGATATTTGTGTGGCTGGGAATGGTTTTGTAAATGATTGTATTGCAGTTCTAGAAACTGTCTTCTTGACAACTATTCAACCCTTTTTACATTGCTGTAATTGGAATATTTGATACTTTGTATTAAATATAAGTGATGAAACATTTAATAGCCGTTTCTGTCTGTAAGAATTTACATCGAAATTTGGTTGATTGATTGATTGTTGTTTAACATTCAATGGCAAATATTTCATGCATATTCAGGGTGAGAACATGTTATCAAACCATAAACCATGAAGGGAATAGCTTGGGGTTAGGCCGGGGAATTTAATTGTCATATGATGCCATGAAATTTTGGTGTTTTATCATTTCACTTCCTTCATTTTTTGGATATAAGCAATTATCTGACAAATTGAACAGAACGTGTTTTTTCTCTGATGTAATCTGAATTTCTTGTTACATGAAGGCACTTATTTCATTGCAATTATGCAGATGGTTTAAGTAGCCGTTATCTATTGAAAAAATAATTCTTCCTGTCATTATTGACACATACAATATAGTTAGTTTCACAGACTTTGACAACATAAATAGCGCATGAATATATTGAGCATTAAATTAATTAACATGCGATTATTTTGCTCGTATACTGTTCTGTGTCTCACGTACTATGATGAACGCTTTACTATCCCTAATACTATTCTTTCGAATTAGGCTTTTTGTAAAAAAAAATATTTTTATAAGTTGTTCATTACAGAACTGTAAAAATTATACGTGATCAGAATATATTCCATGTGGTACTTATTCCTTTTGAAAATGAACGAAATTGAATTTTTCAATGATACTATAAAGCCCTGTCACTTTACTTGTTCAAGGTATTCGAAGATACCGAAGGGGCAAACAGAAATCGTTTAGTCGAAAACAATCAAGACCATGGCCAATAAAATGAAACAAAAGACAGACATTGAACACACAATACTACAATGGAAACTTAAGCTCAAGTAACACGAACCCTATAAAAACTATGGTGTGTAAAGGTGCCCCGGAAGAGTCAGCAACTCCTGCTCCACTATTGGTACCCGTCGTGTAACTTATTGTTGCAAAACCCAGTGAAAATTCATTTATCATGGAATGTTTTTGTATAAACTGATTGGTTTATGTCTCTTGTGTAACCCTAAAACATAACCATTATTTTATAATCGATAAATGTAAATTCTCTTACGCTAAAACATAACTTAAAGAAAAATTTTGAAGTAAGTAAATGACATAAATCTGAGAATAAGCAAGACAATGACATTTACTATACAATACTTAAATAAAATAATACAAAAATACATGGAGAATTATGGCATAAATAACGCGATCCCCAATGATATAAAACCCTGGAGTGAGTTCAGGTGTTCCGGAAGGGTGAGCAGCTCCTAGTCCACTAGCACCCGTCTTGTTACTCAGTAAACAAAGCTGGTGTATAGTCACAATCGATGTTAGTCACAAACGGTATAGGAACGGATTTGTATTCACGATAGTGGGAAGATATCGATTGACATCATAACGAACACAAAATAAAAATCAAATTCATATTTAGATATTAAGACTTGTCATTGAACAGCACTGAGGATGTGGTAGAAAATGGCAGGAAATGCTTTCAGTTTCAGAACAACTGAATAACACTGCACTTTAACGGAGTAGGTTATTAATACTCGCCGTTAAATTGCTTGTTCGACTCTTGCTTAGTGTGTGGGTAAATGGTTCCCGTTGTTTGAGTCAGTTTTCATTTTTTTTGTTTCCAACCTATCGTGTAAGTAGGTAGATTTGTTCCGAGTTTTTTTTTTTTTTTTTTTTTTTTTTTTGAAAAAAAATCCAAAATACCAAAGAAAGTGTCAAAATCGTGAAGTCAGAAGACAAGACAAAGGCCAGCAAAGTAAACGAAAGACATCCATAATACACACAACACTCCCCTGAAAACTGAAACTGGAGGAACAAGAAGCCTACAAAACCAAGGACAAGTTCAGGAGCTGCAAAATTCGGAATCATACTCAACATTGGTGAGCTTCCATTTTGAAGGAACATATATTGCCAATTCAAACATTACAGATATTTATTTCGGCCCAGATTATAAATCCCAAAGTGTACTGGACATAACAACGTTTATCATTTACTTTTTCTAATTGAGATTAATCATGAAAACTCCATGAAATCAGACATATCAGATATAAAGGTCGACACCATGCTGGTAAGCAAATAATGACAAACAAAATGTCTGCGTGGAAACATTCCTGTGCTTTAAAATCATGGCAACCTGACAAAGGAAAATCCCACGAGTGTCATTTTTAATTGACATTTATGATGTCTCCATGAGCTACCATCCGCCTTTAATTGTCAAACTGAGTAACATTAGATTTATTATTGTATCGTTTTATCAGTCCTGGATTAGTTTTTTTATAGAAATCTAAGAGCTCAGCATCCTTCGTTATAAGTAGCCAAATTTGTCTTTGATGTTTGATCCTTCGTTCAACATGTTCAAGTTAGGCGCTTTATTCAAAATTAAAATTTGAATTAGAAGATAGGAGTCCAGGATCCAAACATCAAAGGAAGTTAAAAAAGAAGTTCTTAAATCCAAACAAATCGAAAAATGGACGCCAAACAAATTTGATTTGAAAAAAAAACATAGAAGTTCAAATATATAAATGCTTCATTCAAGCATAGAGGAAAGAACTTTACAAGTGAGAATGTACTTTCATTCGTCATTTCTTTATTGAAAGGGTATTTATATTTCTCTTTGATTTGGGCGTTTTATCTATTTCTTACGTGAACTGATATTTGCAATACATACCCAGACTTATTTTTAATTAAGTGATAAAGCAAATACTCGTGTTTGCATGGCCTATCCAATGATTGAATAAAATAAGGGGCCTTTTTAATTGGCTGATCTGGAGGTCCTGCTTTTTTAAATTATCATTTACTTGTGACTTTGTTGCAAACCAACTGATAACGTCACATACAAATAATGTCAACATTTCGAGCTGCGCGTACATTACGACAACAAATAGGCCATATAGAATAAATGATCATAAAGACAAGTCTCACTACAGTAAAAGGTATTTTTGTCCTGAAGAAGATTATTTGATATGCATAGATAATTGTAGGATTCAGTAATAATCGTTTATTGTCAATCTTTTGTTGAGCATTTACTCCGTTTATAAAATGTGCGACATATTGTTTGTTTTAATATGGCGAAAATATGACAATAGCGAATCTCCATAAAACACATGATACCTCGGATTTAAAACATTACAGCCCTTGCAGATATCCAGCTTCACATTTCTTTGAAACTAACGGTTTTTTTCCTGAAGAAGACTATTTGGTTTGCATAGATAATTGTAGGATTCAGTTATACTCGTTTATTGTCAATCTTTTGTTGAGCGTTTACTCCGTTTGTAAAATGTGCGACATGTTGTTTGTTTTAATTTGGCGAAAATGTGACAATAGCGAATCTCCATAAAACACATGATACCTCAGGTTTAGACATTACAGCCCTTGCAGATATCCAGCTTATAATTTCTTTGAAACGATATAAGTTCCTGCCACCTGTGGTGACTTGGCGAGTCTTGTACCAAGAAAAAATTATCTGTAGTTAAGACGACTCGAGCGAGTTCGTTCAAATTTATTTTATAAAAACTAAAATCAATGTCACATGAGCAAACATATTTAGAGGGATCGGCAAATTTATAAATGTCTATGTGCATTTATTACTCTCTGGAACCATCTTTTTAAATTAACAACTCTTATGCAATACTTTTGTAACACCTTATTTCATTGGGTTGCATTCTACGTAAAATTCATTTTTGTGTCTTAACTATACTGAACTAATATATAAAAAAAACGCCGCATTGCCGCCATGTTTTAACAACAGATTTATTGCTTGTCAAATGTAATAAAATGCACAAAATATTTTATATCTATAACGACAAAACTCTTTAGAACATTTTACCTCAATTTTAAGCGTACACAAAGATTTTAAACGTCCGTAGTTCACATTTCTAAATGGTGACGTCTTGTTGTTTCTATGACGTTTATCAGTGAAAAAATTTCAGAACGTTTCGCGTAATTTCTTTTCACCGTTTTTTAATATAAATAAAAGGTTTTGAAATACAATTGCATTAGAATGGAGATAACAGTATTGTATTTCAAGCTTTTCGGACGTAAATCTTGATTTTACTGTCGCAGATATCCGTTTACCTAGTTCGCTAAACGTCGCCAAGTAAACTCAATTTGCGACAGTTAAATCCACGATATACGTCTTCAAAGCTTAAATACAATACAGATAACTCCTAAGTATATAAAACGTAAAGTTAAGAAATGCACTCTTTCGGGGTACTTGATTTAACCAGTAACTTATCGAAGAGTTTCTACAATCATGCCGTATTTATATATATAACGAAGTTATTAAATTAGATCATTCAACATTTGTCAGAGGATCCGTCAAATTTAAATCACATCCGCTCATTAAACACTTTTCTATTATTTGAAATGAGCATCCTGCTGTTTTCGATATTTATATCATATGAACCAGTGAATGAATGTTAATACGTCATAGCCTTGAGTAATGCACTTGGTCAGTTTCCGTACAGTGCCGTTTCTGGTCTGGTATTAACATACCTTAGCTACAATCGGAACACGCTCGTATATTTCCGTCATTCTTCGGAAATAATACTCGGAGGTAAGTGTATGAATATGAGCATAA
>JAULBM010351219.1:0-12147 GCA_032357055.1 Geukensia granosissima | reverse complement strand
ATATATTTTGCTTCTTCAAGTCAACAACAGCTTATTTCTAGCATCTAGACATTAAACTGTCCAAATATTTATCGTACAGGAAAATATTGATACGCAAGATTTTGTACCGGTGTACCGGGTTTGTTAAAAAATACCGCGATATATCGATATACCGGTATATCGTTACACCCCTAGAATAAAACACAACGAACATAACATGCATAACTGCGAAATAAAGTTTTTAAAAAACCATAGATTTTGAGAATTCATTCTCTTACCGAATGCACACTTCGAATATCAATGCGCGGATAAAACTAATGCACTTCGAGTAAATAAAAATTGCCATAATATTTGGACGGAGGCATATAATTTCAATTGCTTTTCTAGACAAACTTCTACCAAAAGCTATTCAAATTATCAGATCTGTGATTTTCCTTGTAAATTAAAACTTATCATCTTTTTAGATAGATTTAAGCCATTCTGGGATTAATTTTTTTGTGTGCAAAAATCCAACAATCTCTCTGCAAACAACAAGTAATTAAACGACGGACCTGAAAAAGTGAAACACTGTACAACTAACCGTGATAATCCTTTCTATCAAATATGTAATTAGTCCAACATAACCTTTACGAAAATCGAAAAACATTAAATATCGGAGATTAAGTCAATGTCTCGGCAACAAGGAAATTGGTATATGACAGTCCTAAAATAATGAACCAAGCAACTCACGAAGATAGTGTTCCAGACCAAATACAAATACCAAATCAGCCCAACATACACAGCCGAGGAATCTTTTGTGGAAATTTACGGTTGTATGGACGAACAGCCGTAAGTTGGGACTCTGAAGCCAATCACCTTACTGTTCGGACTCTCTAAGCAATTTAACATGTGGTTAATTGGTTATCTTTTTAGTTTTTTCTAACGTGTATTCCTTAGTAGGCCAACAAAACTAGTTTAGAAAAAGAACTTATTTGTTACTTAACTGTTCAGTCTTGTTTTTTTTCCAGCTGAAACACAATCAGGTAGGCCGTGGTTTTTATTTGTTTTACGTCCGATCAATTTTTTTATAGTTACCCCACACACAGAATAAAGAACACATGATCTATGATATATATGCCAAAATGCTTACACGAAATTATAAAAGTTGAAATCTATTTTTCCAATATCAAATCTTTTTTGAATAACTGTAAATCGATAAAAGAACATGCTAAATTTATGATCTATTGAGATTATTCTATGAATGAATAAAGCAATTTAAAATTAACCTTATTATTTAAACAATGAATTTTTGAAATATTTATGCGTTTGTTTTTTTTTAACTTAGTAACGACAAAATTGACCAGCACGTGGACACAAAAAATATAAAAAACACAACTATGTCCTAAACAAATGAATATAATCATGTTGACATATGAGTTAAGTAGTTCGAAAAATCTTTTTTGATTTGTAGGTTTTCTTTGGTGTTCTCCAATAGATTTTAACTATTTTACTAATCAACCTTAATAAAATACATGAAAATCAAAAGCACGGTCAGAGTAACAGAATTAGAAATTAATTCGGTTTAAATTGTTTTTGAGAAAAAACAATTGCTTAAAAAACGATATTTTTTAATTGATGTCAAGTTTAAAACCAATAATTTAGCGAGGACAATCGATTATCTGGTTCAAAACAAGACAAGACTTTATTTATTAATAAACCTCAGACACTCAGGTGTACAAGAGGACAAATATACAAACAATCATTTAAATCATTTAAGAATAATATATGCAATTCAGATTCACAGATTCACACCAGCAGTACACACAAACATATAAACTTTGGTAGCAACAGAACAAAATTTACAATATATTTATTAAGTGAAGTGTTGCAGAACCTCAAAAGATTTATCAATTTATATTCACTTGGATTAGAAGTATAATAATGAATGATATATTTGTCTCTAAGAGCCTTAACTCCTTGATTGGGGCATATAAAGAGATATTGAAATTCATTTCCTATTCCATTTGCACAAATATTCTTTGATGCATTGGGACTCCGACCATCTCCCTGTTTCAACTGGTATTTTTAGATTTGAACATCTTAGTTTCGCTATATGTATTCTATCACTTTGATTTAATCTGATCAAATAGATTTCCAAACAAAAAAATGTCTGATATCGTGAGTAAGAGGCTCCCTTTGAAGAATTATTCATTTTAGAAAACCAGTGTTGAATAAATTCATTGTTTAGTTGTGTAGAAATGATAGTTTTCAGAGTTAGTTTCTCGATTGGAATTTGATCATTCCAAATGAAGCTTAAGCCACAGCCATCAAATATTGCTTTTATATATGAAATCCATTTGAATTTTGACGGACTTGTACAATGCAGTTTCAACATTACTTGATATTTTATAGAAGATAATTTATTATCTCTTTTAGAAGATTATTCCAAAACATAACAATCTTAAGTTTGATAATAACGTCAAGAGGATAACGTCCTAACTCCCCATACACCATGTAATTTGGTGAACTGTTGCGCACTTTCAATAAGTTTTTACAAAACTTGAGGTGTAGTCTCTCTAATTCTTCATTATTATCGAAACCCCATAGTCGGCATACTTCTGATGCGTAAGTCAATATCGGGCCTACTAAAGAATCAAATAATTTCAATTGTAAATCGATTGGAATACACAAGTTGTGAATTGTCTTGTATAGACCATACAGTGACTTTTGTGCTTGTTCAAATAATTTTTTCTTTCCAATTTCAAAACTACCATTTTAATTGAACATAATACCCAGATAGCAGTATGAATCAACTATTTCAAGATCACTACCAATAAGTTTTAAATGATTGTCTCCCTTTTCTCTTACTGAATACTTTTGTCTTGCTAGAATTTACTTTCAGGCGCCATTTCTCACAATACATTTCAAAACATTTTAAAGTTTCTTGCATTCCATCAACAGTTTCTAATAATAAAGCTGTACCGTCAGCATACAAAATAAGAAATAATTTTACATACATTTGTAGAGATTTTTGACAAACATTTGAAATATTGTTCAGACAATCTATATTATTTTCAATAAAAAAAACCCTTCTAAATCCTTGAGGAATAAAGAAAATAGACAAGGGGATAGATTTTCTCCTTGTTTAACTCCAATTTCAGAAATAAAAATTCAAAAAGATTATTTCCCCTTTTTACAATTGTTTTAATGTTTTGGTACATATTGTAGATAACTGCAAAGATTTTCCCATTAATATTTGATTTCTGCATTTTTAGCCATAGACCAGATCTCCAAACTGTATCAAAGGCGCTTTTAAAATCCACAAAAGTACAATAGTGTTTCTTACCATGCGAAAAAAAAAATAGTGAGCAGATAATATAACATGAAAATATTATCGCCGGGTCCTTTACGAAGCCGGCTTGTGATTTTGTAATAAGTTCGACATGTTCATCATAGTTATTCAATCTATCGTTTATAACAGCAGAAAATGTTTTACTGTTTGCCCTGTACATTTCGGGGTCTGATTTCGAACCTTTATTCTTATATATTGTCACCATTATACCTGTTGACCAGCTTTCTGGTATAATACCACTATCTAGAATTAAATTGAATAATTTAATATAAAACGGCATCAGGTCATCAATCGTATTTTAATGTACTCGTTTAAGATTTCATCTGTTCCAAATGCCTTACCACTCTTAAGCTTAGAGACAACAATTTTTTAATTCCAGTTTCGGTTATTGGACAGGTAAATTATAAAACAACATCCTCAAAAATTTCATCAGAATTAAGGTTAAAATTTTGATCATCATCGTTTTCTACGCTATCGTTTTCGTTTAATTTTTTGAAATGATCGTATAACACTTGTAGAGATATGTCTACATTTGGTTCATGATTTTGGTTTTTGTTTAGATTATTCAAAATCTTCCATAACGCCTTTGGATCTTTTCGCGATATATCACGTAATTCCTTAGCCGCTTTTTGTTGGTAGTCCGTAAAAGCTTTGTTAAGTGTAGCCTTGTGCTCTTTACTAGCTGCGCACATTTTACGTCGGTTTTCTGCGTTTTTCAAGAAACTATACCTTTTCCGCGCTTTATGAAATTTTTTCCTACTGATAGAACATTTTCTATTAAACCATGGTTTAGAGTCTTCGTGTTTGAAATATTTCTTACCTGTACTTATTTTACCAAACGTGTCATTTGCCAAATTTGTGAAATTTTTGCCGATCTCGGTCACAATTTCATTTATATCAGATTGAGTTATCTCGCTAATATCACTTAACGACATTTCTTCCAACTTATCCTTAACATTTGTGAGAATATCGTTCGGGTCACTGTGAACGAGGTTTGTGTATTCAGTTTTTTTGTTATTGTCCCATCGCCTGAAACTATTACGGCCTTCTGCTCTGTTATTGACCGGTGGGTGGTTGGTTTTAGACGACAAAAGAGAGAATTTGATTGGATTGTGACAATCAGAAAATAACGGATTAAAATCATCAATACTAAAGTTTTCAACAATTGTAAAAAGCTTTGAGGACAAAATTAGATAATCAACGACACTAGAGTCATTACAAGTTTTTTCACCAATACCTTTGTCTGAACCTAGTCTAGAATTTACAATATATAGATTGTTTCTTTTACACATATCTAATAATTTATGACCATAGTTATTTGGTCTACATGAACATTTTGATACCCTTTGGAGTGATATACCATTTTGTGGCAAATATTCAAAATCATACATATAATTTAACATATCAGAATCACCATCTAAATCAAATAACCTAACGATTGATTCATCGGGGATAACGAAGTCTGCTAAAGATCCAGTTTTTGAGTTAAAATCGCCAATTGATGACACATAACATTTTTTCTCTTTTTGATAAAATATTCATTTCGTTTTCAATTTCCACAAAAGCTTCTTGAGTTGAATAGTTTGAATTTTCAGGAGGTATATATAGAAACAACCAAATAGAATGTCCGATTCAATAGATAACAAGTTTATTGAGATTTGAAACCAAAGTGCAAATTCACTTTCAGTATTATGAAACTTGAGAAGATTGCTAAGGGAAGTAGTCACTATTATTCCACCAAAAGCTCTTTTACAATTTTTCCTATTTTTTGTTATATAAGAATACCCATTGAATAACTTTGGAATATCTACATTATTTAGCTTTGTTTCGACAAAAATAAAAATGTCGTTTTCAACTAAAATTTCATTAAAATCTTGAGACAACAGTCTCTTTTTCAAACCACAAACATTTGAATAACAACATTTCAGTTTTTTACCTTCAACTTCACACAAATTAATACGAGAGTTACTAACTGTCCTTCTCTCGTGAGGAAAGTGATTGCCCCCTTGCACCGATATCCTATCTGTGGGTCGGAGACTGACTAGTGACCTGGGTTGAACGGGGGGAAGAGCCCTGCCGAGGTCTTTTCCATGGAATATACCTGCCTAAATAAGGTCCTTTTGGTGAGGTATGATCATTGTTAACAACGTACCATGAAAGGCCTAACCTTTATCGGTAGGAAATCGTAGCATCTATAATATTTAAAATAATATTTGACACCTATTATCAATGATAGTATTAAAAAAGAAAGCGCTTGGTGCACAGTGTAATTTAGGCATTTTCAATCGTTGTGTTTCAATTCTGTCTACAATCTCTTTCATAAAAGAAAGAAATGTAAGGTACTTTTTAAGAACTGGTTCGTGCCCATGGAAATCTAGTGAACTAAAGGCAACATCTAAACGAGAAATTATGCAGTACACCATCCAAAAAAGATGTGGATTGTTTCTTTCTGGCAAATATTTCCTATTCTTTCTTTTAAACATTTCTCCTTTGTTATTTAATAAGATGAATGTGCATGCTGATATGTTGCGTAGAATTTGAACTACATATAATACAGTTAATAGAGAACATAAAGAGCGTCTAGCTTTTATACTACATATTAATTACATCATAAATGATTAATGTAATAATTCTCTTTTTTCTGAACAAAAGAAATAAACAAGTTGATAAGTAATAAATACTATTGATTCACTGATATGAGGTTCTTACTCTTCTGTCTAGATACATCGTTTCTACTTTTCAACAATTTCCTCTTGACAAGATTGGAAAACCATGGCGTTCACGGTCGAAAAAGAAACTCTTTTTAGGCGTCGTTTTTGTACTTTAGACTAATGTACATTCTACTAGGTAAGGTTCATTCTAATCATGTATAACAAATGTATTACCTCATAATGGCCGAGAGATTATACTGAAAGAAGAGTAGGACTAAGTTATTTTAGGCAACAACAATTTCTCATCTCGGATGCCTGGGATTTTTATTGTGTTCATTTTTTTCCCTATGAAAAGGAAAGCAGAATATTTCTTTCCCTTTATGCGGAACAGAAATGTTCAGAATGTTCAGAATCTACTGTTTCACTATCTTAGGTTTACCCTTCAAAAAGGTGACAGCATATTTTTTCAGCTACAGTACAAAATTTAAAAATATGTATGTGATCTAGGCCTTTAACATTTTTTTTTAATTCCAGCGCTCCCCCTCCAAGATAAGGAAATGGTTGTTGCCATATAGTAATATACATAGATATGAATAATATGAAGTAGACTGGTAGCTCGACTATGTCCTATAGGCGTAACGGTTACTTTTCATGACAAAGAAAAATATACATGTATTACTTAAAAACAGATCTGAATTTAAATACTTTATAGTAAAAGCATTTCAAAATTCAAATTGACAGTAAAGGCGGTTTTAGAACAAAACTTTACGACCAGAGATGACTTTGATTTTCCGATTGTAAACTTTCTGTTCCAACAACATTCCAGCCGCACCTGCACACGAAGTGTATATCTCTCAATTGATATGCTACTCCAGGGCTTGTGCTTCCTATCAGGATTATATTAATAGAGGGTTGCAGCTGACTAGAAAGCTACTGAGCCAAGGGTTTCTCAGGGAAAGATTAGAGTCAACACTTCGGAAGTTTTTCGGTCGCCATCATGATTTGGTTGACCGGTACGAAATATCCACTTCACAGATAACAATAGATATCTTCCGACTGTCATGAATACAAATCCCTTCCTAAACTGGTTGTGAATAACATCGATTGTGACTATACGCCGGCTATGACTACTGAGTAACACGACGGATGCCAGTAGTGGAACATGAGTCGCTTACCCTTCCGGAGCACCTGAACTCACCCTGGTTTTTGTAGGGTTCAAATTACACCAGCTTTTGTTTTCAGTGTAGTGTTGTTTGTTCTATGTTTGTCTTTCATTTCATTTTGTTGGCCATGGTCTTGTCTTTCTTCCGACTGAACGATTTCTGTCTGCCCCTTTGGTATCTTCGAATTCCTTTTATAAAAGCATTTCAAAATTCAATTCATCTAAAATAAACTTGTATTCTGTCATACCTATTCAGTATTTAATTTTGCAAAAAGCTTAAAGCTATAACAGAAGACATAAAAAACTTAACCCATATTTCAGAGACTTAGCAAAGCATTAAACTAACCCAACGAATAACGAATAATGACTATGTAGTTATCGCCTTAATATCTTTTTTTTAAGTACTCCCAATGAGATACATGATGAACTATAACAGAAAAATATCAGAAAATCATCAATACATAAAAACGATCATTCTTTGAGTGCTTACCTTCGTGTTTACTGTAGGCACCGCACCACTTTGATTGCTGTTTATCGTATGAGAAAGTTGTTCTACTTTCTTATTTAATTTTTTTCTTCCATTTTGGTAGTAACCTAGAACTTTAAATACTACTGACAGCTTCTTGCCAATTTTTTGCATCTGTTTTTTTATGTTAATTTCTTCATCGGTGAGATGTTTTATTGCAGTGTATGCCAATTGTTGATTTTTCCTTACTTTTTGTACTGTATTATCCTGAAATGATAAGATAATTATGTTGAAATTAACCATTTCTAAAACAAAAGGAGAATGAATGAATCCTTTCAATGATGTTTGCAATTGTGAGGCAATATATACAGTTTCAAAAAGATATACAAAAATAGCAAGTTTGAATGCGAAGTGATGAAATGTCAGCAACAATACTGACTTTTGAACAAGTGTTGAAACAGTTACTTGAAGAAGACGATGTTTTTTTTCAAAGTTATAAGTATTAAAGCTTACCTGTCAAATGGTCATGAAAATCAAATTGAAAAATTTGAATCAACCTTTTTTTACTTTTTAAATCGATGTTTTAAAATAAGGATTTTTGAATTTCCCGCGCCAATATGCGCCGCCATGATTGGTATAGTTGTGACGTCAAGAAGTCGGTTTGTGAAGTGAAAGTGAATAGGTAAACATTTGACAATTGCGTATGATGTCTGTAAAAGGTGAAAATTTGGGACTTGCTCCATATAATTTCGAGCCGGAATTTACAAAGAAAGAAATCGAGGAGCTACGTAGTAAGATGTCCGAATGCAGTAACGGAATAAGAGATCTGTAGCTCAAGAACTTATGTTTTTGTCACGAGTGTGATATCGCTTTTTTGTCGATGAGGGATGACAAAAAAAAACTTTTCTAACATTTCCCTTGTTCATTTGTGCAGTTAAAAGCCTGACAGGATGGCATGATTTTGAAATGAACTAATTGAAAATATTTACGGATCAAACTCTTTGTTTACATGTCCGGCATCAGTTACAAACCGACTTAGTGACGTCACACGCTTATCGGAAGATATCGGCAATAATAAATAAAATTATCACCATCGATGTCTTACAAGTAGGAGAGTTCTACAGGATGGCTATCTACATGTATTTTGAAGATTTTGATGTTTGCATAGCCTTGTGCATTTTATGCAAGAACTTTTTGTATTAAAAGTTATTTTTTTTTTGTTTACATAGGCATGATTTCTTATAGAAAGCCTGGTTATTACAAAATTGGTCTTTCCCTTTAACATTCCGAAGGCAGCACCACTGACTCACTTTAACATTTTTTTTTTGCTTTCACCTTTACACTTTTTAAATTTTAAAGATTTATGTAATTTATGTAGGTACCTGTTTTTTACTTTCAAGCGTAGAACAGAGCTTTTGTAATTATATAATATTATATTATACATGTATTACTTGCTTCTCGAATGATGTTATCCTGATTACCTCTTAGCATAAACCATATTATATTGAATGCTGCATTTATTTGCGAACTGAGAAGCATGTTGTGTTTAAAGTCAATAAAAAATTGAATTGAAATTCAGTCTACATATTCACGTTTATTTTTCAATTAAAATAACAAATTTATTAATAAATTAAAAAGAATAAAATCCCATTAATAAATAATGATTATTAATTAATCAAGTTCAATAATTATCACGATAATACTGAATCTAACCATATTAAAACAATTCTTAAAAAAAAGATAAATATTATTTTATGGCACAAATCAACAGTTAACAAAAACCATGCAGATATCTTAGCTTATCTATTATTTTACCTGCAATGCCTTTAATAATAAATATATCCGCATGTCGTACGAAAAAATTGAGAACATTTAACAAAAAATCACCATGTTTATAAAATAAAAAATTTCTCACAAAAATATCATATATTTTTAAATAATAAGGCAAAATCAGTTTTCTTGAAAACTCCGTCAAATAACCATTCTATCGCTGAACTGAGAATTTGCTACAAACTGCTGTAAAGATTTTTCATGTTTCTAACTTATCAAATATAAATGAAATATTCTGCTGCTTTGCAACGGAAATCAACTTCACTTGAATGACTTCCTAGATTGTTCTTTTTTAGGTTTTGCTGAGTCTTTACTTTAAAACAAACTAGACGGCCATATTGATTAAGCATAACAGGACGTCACTATCGCTAAATCTCAAAGCTCGGCAGACGTGTATTGGTTTTCTAGAAAGTTAAGATGCAAGTACAATTTTGATAAATGTGACGGTTAATTTTTCATCTTTTCCATGATAGATCGTGAACTGGTTTTGCAAATAATACAGTCGAAGATTAAATGTTTAAGACAAAAGCAAACTGACAACTTACAAGTATAACAGGGTAACGACAATAAAACAAAGAAAGTCAAGGGCTTTCATCTGTGAACAGAGGACACGGAATTTTTTTTTCGAAATGCCAACAACAACAAAACGGTCTTCAGGGATCAATGAGAATGCATCAATAAATAGATCAGCAGTTCAACAGACTTCTGGGGACTCGACCAGCTGACTATCAAAGAAAGTCAGAAGAAAATGCATTTTATTATAATCAATATGCATCGTTAGGGATATATAAATAGCATAACTTGTAAGTATCTCACATCAAAGACAAACTTGAAACTCGGTCAACTCTTACCGAAGTTAGACCCTTGTCAGGGCGCAAAAAATGTCAACTTATATAAAACTGTTTATATGCATGGAAGAACTATAGTTTCTTTATGTGAAGTCCATTATAAAGAATATGGAAAAACGTTGACAAGTTTTAGTAGAGGTTCCAAACTATTCCAAAGCATTCTTCAATGTAATCGAACTGAAAGAAGTTGACACAAAATCTTCTTAAGTTTGCATTGATTTGTTTGTTTGATAAGGTTTAACGCGACTTAAAAAAATAGTCATTTCGCGGCGGTCAGTTTCACTTTAACCAGTGGAGGAAGCCAAATCACCCGGACAGAACCATCGATCTTGGATGCAAACACCACTTTTTTTCTCAACCGCGCGAGTACATTATAGAGTATTCTAGATTAATAATACCAATAAATCAGTTTATTTTTCATAACATATTTTCAAAAAAAATTTTCACGTTCCACAAGAAAACAGAAAACTTTCAGTACTTAAAAGGTCATATTTCTGTAACTTTTCACACACATTTAAAGGTTTTATTAACGGTGAAATACTTAGCTTTAAAGGATGTTCCAAAAATATGACAGACTCATACCGCAAGTTAAAAAGTTTAATAATCGCCTCTTACAAAGAGCAACGAACTGACTAAATTAACAACATCAAACCGGAAGTGGAACCAAGCCCTATAATATAAGGAAATCTAAACAAAAACAGGGTAAATTCACCAACGTAGGTTTTCTCCACTGTTTTTAAAAACATTTTACACCTAAGAAAATCGATAATAAAAATTTGGGATTAATTGATTTGAAGATGACGAAGCGAGTTTATTATCTTTGGCTTTTGGAAGACAGAGAAATCTGAAAGATACAAAGCTTCGAATTGCATTTGATAATGTTCATACGCTCAAATCTTAATTATTTTTCTTTTGTCCTAACAACCAATTGATAAATAAATATTTTTTGAAACTCTTTACAACAGTTGCTGGCAGGATATTACGATTTGAGCATATACAAAGGGAAGATCTTTACATCTGCTACCTTGCGTTGTTTACGTACAAAAGTGTAAAAGTAGATAGTACTCGACAGATAGAAGAAAATCATGTTGTATATTAAATCGAATAACGAGGTTTCAGTGCCTTTTCCGGACATTTGCGATTCTACTTATGAGAAAATTGTACTTGCGCCTTTCTTGTACGGGAACCATCAACTACTTAGGCTTCGGTTCCTGCTGATGAATATTGACTGGATCAGTTAACTTATAAATAAGTTTAAATAGATGATCGAAACAACTAGATATCTGGAAATGGGTCGCAGATTCGTAATGACCATGTTATCTCTGAAATGTCTAAACCTTTGAAAATACGGATTGGCTTTGGAACGTAGTGCATCAAGGACTTGTCCCTATCGCTCGATTAGGCTTCTTAATACGGTTTGTTTGGACCTGATGTTTTGATCTAAGATTTCCATTGTTTTTGATCAAATGCCCTGGTGATGAGGTTACCACTTTCCATGTCAATGCGGAAGTTCAAGTTTTTTACAAATTCTGAAACCATGCGAGCATTTCTTCTTTGGTACATTTTTGGATCTAATATACTAAATGTCTGAATTGCTTGACAGACATAATGATAACAGACGATTCAAAGATTTATTCTGACAATAATAATTCACTTTATATCAGAGAGCCACGAAAATCCAAATAGTCATAATTGTCCAAATATACTATTTCATCGATATTTCGTTGAATATTTGTGTTAATAAAAGCTAATTTCGCTGTAGTGACTAATTGCGATTAATTGTTTTTGAAACTTGATGTTGTATCTTTATTCTATGTTGATTACTTTTGTGAAGAAATATTTTTGTTTCTTGGCCACTCTCACTATTCAGTTGATCAGTC
>JAULBM010351208.1:0-12148 GCA_032357055.1 Geukensia granosissima | reverse complement strand
TGTTTGTCTTTCGTTTCATTTGGTTGGCCATGGTCTTGTCTGTCTTCCGACTTAACGATTTCTGTCTGCCCCTTTGGTATCTTCGAATTACTTTTCCCAGCTAAGATTTGGAATAAATGCCGAAAAACAACAGTGCTCTTCTGGAATACAGTTCATTCATAGGTATGCTGGTGCCCAATATATAGATGTCCAAATTGCATTTGCCTTTGAATAAAAAAGAAATAAGCAGGCATTGCCATACAATGATGCCAGTCAGAGTCAGAACGAAAAAAATAATTTACAGCACATTTTAAAGGCGTTTTGTAGCGGTGATAATGCAACAGATATTAAACTGAACAACTATCTTTCAACCGTGACATTCAACTATCTTCCAACCCTGACCTTCAACTATCTTCCCAACACATTCAGCTCCAACTGCATGTATGTTCCAAACATATTAAATTATCTTCCCAACATAGTCAACTATCTTCCCAACATAATCAACTAACTTCTCAGCGTATTCAACTATCTTCCCGACACATCCAACTATCTTCCCAGTACATTCAACTATCTTCCCAACACACTCAACTATTTTCCATCACATTCAACTATTTTCCAACACATTGTACAGCATACACACATCAAGCAAGTTTTCTAATTATATATCGGGGCTCTTGCTTTTATAAAGTTCCATCACAGTTTAGAGTCAGACTTAATTTTACTGCGCGAGTAGCTATACACCTCATTGCTAGCAATGCAACTCAGTAAAACTCTTGTGAGAATTTTTATATATGTTTCGGCGAGCAGCTTATAAATTATGCCAATAGCCCTAACTTATACATTTTTTCTTCGAAACTAAAGTATCTACTCATCCTAAAATGCGAAACTGTGGCTGAACATTACAACTCAAATCCGTATATATATAGAGAGAGGAGGTATGATAAGCATGGCCAGTTTGTGTCAGTTATAAAGTAAATTTCAGATATTACAATCGGGTAATTCACTTCTTTTCACCTGATTTAAAGGTTTAAAAAAGAATGATGCTTTTGGCATCATAGTGTACTCATTAATATATAATGATTTTGGCCTTTTCTACAAAAATGCAAATAATCAATATTTTGCACGGTTTTTCGTCGAGTTAAAAATAAGCAGCAACGTGTCTTGACAAAACAATTACATGCATATATAGATACATGCTGGTTAAGCATTTATTCCGGACACAGTTCTTGGAACAACTGTTGAAGATATTGCAAAGTTTACTAATTTTAATAATTTTTTAGAAACTGCATTAATGCAAACAACACCACATCTGAATGGTATTAGTAAAAATTAAAAATTATATTTCAACTAGTCTAGAGAGTTCAAGAATTGGGTCTCCTCCGCAATCTGTGTCTGAATACTCGTCATCAGAATCCAATTTTTCTAACATTTGTTTGAGTTTGTTCAAAGATATAAGATCCGACTGTTTGGGAGTATTATTGGGTAAGGATGGAATATTTGGAAAATTTGCCTTGTTCATAATAGCATCAATGCTCAAGTAATTTTCTACGATTTCTTCCTTTGGGTGCTTATTATCACTGGCACAACTGACTTCATCTCTACCGTCCAACTGATCTCCTTCGAAACTTTGTACTGGTTCCACGTCTTCCTTGGAGTCTTCGTGTAAAGTAAACTTTGGCTTGACCATGCTTTGGGGAGGTGTGTCTGGCTGGTTTTCGGAATGTTCTTCAATGAATGGTTTTGAGATCAATTTATTTTTTCTAGTGTTCGGAAATGTCAAAATTTCATTTGGCTGCACATCCTCTACCATCGAAACTTTATTATCTGTGCTCACACTAACGCGAGATCTCGTTTTACGCAAAACAACTATTGTCTCTTCAGGCTTTGCCTCGTCATCACCATCGTTTGGGGTCGCTGTAGTTTCAGGTGAGACCGCGCTTTGCTTGTTCTCGCCAAATATTTTTGGTGATTTAGATACAATCTCGCATTTTGTTTCTGCAGAGTCTTTGGTTTGTTGAAAAATGTTGCTGCCAAGTTTTTCGTTCAGTGGTACAGTTTTTGAGAAATTCTCGCTTATTCTTTCATTAGAAACGACTGAAATCGACCCGCGTTCACTTTCCCGAAACGTTTTTCCGGATTCAGAAGAAATATCACTATCCTCTTCAGTCCGATCAATTGTTTCCGTAATGGTTTCTGGAACAATGACTGCATCTACTTTATTTTCCTGACTGTTCCGACTATTTTCGCCAGTAGTAGTGCCGTAACCGGAATCAGGTCTATTGTCAGAAGACACTTGTTCGTTTAACTCTTTACTTTTTCTTTTTAAGTGATCAAAGTTTTCATTCTGTAAGAAGTCTGATTTTAAATTCTCAGACATCGCGTTTGTATTTTTTGTAGGAATATTGCAGGCATGTGCAGGATCCTTGCTATTTCGTTTTTCACCCTTGTCGTTTATGTTCAAACCATTGTGTTTACCACTGGAGACACCAGACGACTTTTCAACACCGTTTCCCTCATCTTCAGTTTGTTTTTGAAGCTTCGATTGTTCATTTTTCAATTTGTTTTGAATGTTATCTGAGTGATTATTCATATCTCTTGAGTTTGAATTTATCTCCGAGTTTACGCAAGACTCCACCTGTTTTCCATTTCCGGAACTCAATGAGATGTCTGATATGTCAATACTGATATGATGTAAATGTGATCTAGCATCAGCAATTGTAGACCATGAATGATTTTTCGTTGGATCGGAACGTGTGAATTTTGGGGCGTTTTCTTTATGTTCAGTGATATTAACGGATATAACCTCTCTACTGGCTTTTCCTTTCTTTTCAGAGGCAACCGGTTTTACCCATTTGGATTCAAATATGTTTCTGGCAGTTTTAACTTCGACTGTATGTTCTACTGTTTTATCTGTTGTTTTGTTAACGTTCAACGATTCTTGTAGATTACTGTAAAAACAATGAAAATAATATAGTTATTGACAAAGGCAAAAAATTGGCAGCTCAAATACATAACCAAAACTACAGTGAAGCTCATTCATTGCAGTTTGACTGCCTCGGTGGTGTAATGGTTAGCGTGCTCGCTCGAGTGTGGAAGGTCGTGTGTTCGATCCCCGGCCGGGTAAAACCAAAGACATTAACATTGGAATTTGCTGCTTCTCTGATTACCACGCAGCACTTAGGAGAAAAAGGCAAAGACTGGTCGGCCCAATGTCAGAATAATGTGTCTGAGTAAACCATTATGTCTTCCTGTTGCTTTCGTGAGCTCGCACGTGAAAAATTCGGTTCAGCGTGTCGGTCTACTGCAAAGCGGTTTTCATTCATCATCACTCATTAATATGCTCTCGTTTTGAATATGCATGAAAAATTTGCCTCTGGACGTTAAGCAACATTAAATTAATTAATCATTGCTGTTCGTTCAAACTAGGGTGATATGTTAGACCTGATATATTTGTTTTATATATTTATGACCACTAAAATTGTTTAGACTCGATTTATCCAAATATGCGTATAGACTTCACGTAGCTCCCACATGCAGAGATTAAATAACGTATACACTGTTTAAAAAACAGCTGTCAATGGGCGTTCGGTGATTTTAATCAAAGAGAATCATCGCGAACACTGTCGTGTGGACCATTTCTGTCTGGGAATATATTTAACTTTACTTCATAAATGTGAACGTAGAAGTGCCATATGCAGATTAAGTATATCCGCTCACAGGTTACAGATATAATAAGATGCCAAGAGACAACAGATAATGTAAAAATTGCCCTCTGAATAAGATAGAAGATGAAGTCCATTTTCTTTTGGAATGTCCAAAATATACACCTATGAGAGAAAACTGGTTAAAAGATATAAATTCTAAAGTCAGTAATTTCCAACAATATATTATTGCCCCTTGTGGGTCCTTTATTGGAATAATAAAGAATTTGAATTTGAATTTGTGGACCATATTCTACTACTCTAGATGTTTTGGATATATTTACCAGAACATAAGAACTCCCCAATAGCAAACAAGTTCCAAGGATGGGGCATAAATTTAGTTGAAGTGGGAGACGAAATCTAAGAGAATGTTAAACACTTGAAACTTTGTATTATGAAAGAGTATCAACCTTCGAAAATTGAAATTCGACCGTCCTGCCTTGAGGCCAAATTATGATAGAAAAAAAACAATTTTACGATATGCAAGAGATGAAAAAATCTCCTTATCTATGGAAGCTAGGAATTTCAGACTAAACTTAGATTGCCCTTGTTAACTTAAATGAATGTGTCGGAATTTTGGTAACATCTCTGGGGCATTGGTCTTTGGGGGACAAATGACTTAAAACGATTGTTCCTCAAGAACACCTTCTAAGGTTGTGGTAGAACTTGACGTAACGTGCACTAATAACACTTGATGGGTTGTTTGTTTCGGAATTTTGATTCCTGCCCTTGGGGAGAGGGCGCACCGTGATATTGGAAATATTAATTTGTGTTGATACATGTTTGGATCCCACCAGTAAATCATATTTATACTAATATTTATTCGCTTTAAAAAGAAGAGTTCCATGGTTATCCCCAGGTGTCGGCTCCACCCTTATTTTGGAAATTTTATCAGTTATCTGAAAAACAGTTCAGTTTCCGACTCCTTAGACTATAAATATTCTTACTGGTTATCAAAGGATGTGCCCCAAGGACATCCCCAGGGGTCGGTTCCACCCTTATTTTTGATGTTACAGTAATGTTAAATGAAAAATATATAATATAGACTGGTTACAAAAAACAATTACGATAGTCAACCCACCCTCTTAATTTTGAAAATTATATAAAAACATCTACGATTCCAATCCCTAAACCATATATATATTCTAGCAACGAGTTCCATGGTCATCCTCTGGGGTCGGTCTCAACCCCAGTTAGGAAATCATAAGTTATCAAAAAAGTGTTTAGATCCCGACCCCAACTTCAGTTCTGCTTAAAGCAGTTGTAAATAACAATGCATTACGACTATGTGGGAGCGGAGGTAGTGGAGGGGTGTGCAATTATCTTTTTGAATAATTTAGTTTCTACTGAAAATTCAAACTGTTCATATGTTCTTTGAACTCACCTCTCTTTGGAATCGTTGTCACCTTTAGAAAACTTTGAAAGTTGCCGAACCCATTCTGTACATTTTTCTTTCGAGAAAGCAGTCTGGAATTAAATTATCTCAAAATTATTCATACTAACTTCTTTATTAAACATTTCACCTAAATCAAAATATAAAAACTTACTTTTGTTTTCTTGCAGTGATCTTCCTACCCTTTTTCAACATGACCAAGGTCCCATTTAATCGGGAAAGCGTTGCGCACACATTTGAATTCGGAATGAAGATATCATCTTAAGAATCTTTAACTGGAAAAGTTATTGTGATTGTTATATCATCAATTTACTCTGAGAGTTTTTATTTTCCATATCTACGAGAAATATATATCTGTCTTGTGACTAACAGCTTCTTTTCATTAAATCAGTGTGACACAAAAAGGCAAAGAAGATTTTAGCCAAACAATTTAGAAAATTTGACTTCAACTGGAAAATTTTCTCACCTTATCATTGGAACAGGGGCCAAAATTGAAGCCCAAAAACCTATGAGTTGTCTTATGAGACGTTTTTATGTAAACCGCATTAATTTTAATTCTTCGTGGGTGTAATTAGATGGCCAAATTTTAAAATTATTTATCTAGAAAACGAGCACACTGACATATCAATTTTATTCTGTTTTACGAAGAACCTTCCACAGATGCCCAACATCAAACATTAATCCATTTGGTCGAGTGGTTCAGAGGAAAGGATTTTATAGTGTATCAGCAAATCAGAAACGAGAATCGTCAAAGGCAGCCATGCTTTTCTTCTGATAGGGATGAAATGACGATTTTTATCAAGGACCTTCCTCAGATGCTCCACATCAAATATTAATCAATTGGTCCAAGCGTTTTCAGAAGCAGGTTTTTTAATGTATCAGCCAATCAGAAACAAGAATAGGCCATGACGGCTTCAACTTAATTAATATAGTTCTTCGGATTCGCTCGCTTCTAATATTATTGGTTTAAAACTTCAAAAAAAAAAACTTTACTCGCTCCATTTTTATTTTACTTTTTAGAAATTTTCACTGTTATTCTTAGATATAAAAATAAACTCCTAAAAAAAGATTAAAATGAAGGAAAAATTAAACTGTAACAACGGGGACATCAAGGGTGGGATTTTTTTTACTGCCACTGGAAAAAATGGGGGTTAGGTAGGGTCGGAAATTAAGCCTTGCAAGTGGCCGCCTTCTGACCATTCAAAACGAGCTGTTGCAAACATAGAACGTGGTATTTCTAAAAACAGGGCGTCTTTTATGTCTCCCTCCAGACGGGTTGTGAATTTTTACATTACCCACTTCAACGGACGCCCCTTTTGGAGGACCAGTGCCTCTAGGAAGCAGATACTCGGTGTCTTTTCCCCGGCACAACGATTACAAAGGGGGGGGATATGAATAAACTCATATTAACCAGCCTAACTTCCTCCTTATAATGACGCAAATTACAGAGACTGTCACATTGTGTATCATTTTCTACTTCAATTATTTTATAACAGATCGTTTCAGAATAGGAAGTATCCGCTAAATCTATGAAATTCACATAATCAGTGATTGTATAGATTTAATGGCTATGATACACAAAACGAAATTTTTTCAACAAAAGGGAAACAGAATCAAAAGATTAACGTATTTTGTTAAAACTTAATTTTTGTCGCAGCTTTAGGCTGTCGTTTTGATTTGATTTGATATAAAAAAAAAATTCCAGAGGATGAAACGTTAACTTTTATGATTTTTAAATCTGTTTTATTTTGTGGGTGTAAGGACAAACAAGATATGACTAAATTTAAATTTTATAAATATGTTTATAACAGTATGATTTGGCAGAAAAGCAGATGGATCGAAACTCTATATCCACACTAATTTAGGCGGAAAATGTTTAAGCAGTTTCGTATCTTTCCTTTAAAATAAAAGTATCATGTACAATAAATGACAAGTTATAACCTATGAGTCTCCTGACCTCATTTCTATTGACTATTTAATAAAAGAGGTAGTTCCAGAATTTCCTGAAAGTTTGCATGAATATTCATATTTTCTAAATACATGTAGTTATGTACTAACACAATCCCTACGACTTGCTAAAAAAGATTTATTTTAAGTAATACTAACATTTACTGAAATATGATTATTTATTGTAATTTTTACTTTTAAACATTATTCGCATCAGAATGAATGTAAAATATAGAAGTTATAAAAATAAATTTTTCTGCAAAAACATTTTTCTCCTTTTATGTTGTAAATCCCATAGGAACTTTTTTCTTGCTCCAGGTCATTTACAATTGAAAAGAATCATGATAAAAACGAAAATAGTGTCTGTTAAATTTAGACTCACCAAGATACATCTTTTTGCAAAATTTTATTGAAATTTAAAAAAAATTATAAAACCTTTTAATTTTGGAAAAGGTATTGCATGAAGCGAGGTTTACAGAGTGAGCTAAAACAAAGCAAATTAATTTGATTTTGTAGAAAATATATTACATTTTCTTTGAAAAGGTCCCAAGTTGGACCTGTATTTTTTTCGAAAGTGATAACTGTTTGGATGACAACGAAATTCAAATAAATAAAAAACCTTTGTAGAACTAAAATTTTACAAAAAGATAAGCAAGTATGGCAAAATCTATTTTTTTTGGCATAATTTTGTGCCCACTCCTTGTCCCAGTTTCTCCCCTTTTCTAATTTTCATCTATTTTCATAAAACTGAAGTTCAACTCATCAATCAGGGATCTTTAGTCAACCTGCTTTACCTGGAGAGTTTTTATGTTTTAAAATACTAGTCATATTGAATGTTAGATTGAATGTCAGTGGGCCTGTTTCCACATTTGACATTTAACTCCAGACATTGTCAAAAAATCATGAGAAAACGGACGTTTCTATATATGTGAAGCTAAATGAAAATATGAAACAAAATTAGACTTTTTGACAGGTAATTTGCAAGCCTGTCTCAGGTCGGTTTGGACATTGTCTTTCAAATCCCTTTTGTTATTTATATGTATAACATCGATTCAATTAAGTTATGCATTATTTTACGTATATACGTTTTATTTGTTTAAGGGGACCAAGAGCTCGTCACAATGAGGGGGGGGGGTCCATCATTGTTGAAGGTCTTGTTTCAAAAAAATTCCTCCGTTTTCAGTTACGGGGATGAAGTTTGGTCTTCTTAATATTTAACCCATATCATCTCTATTTTATAAAAACAGTATTAAAATACAAAAATAAGATATTTCGTACCTTCTTTAAGCAAAATTGAGTCTTTCCCGACTTTTTTAAGGAAATTTTTAAACATATCCTTGTTCTTATGTTCCAGAAACACGCAGGTAAAATGCATGTGTACATAAATATTCATCAACATGAATCATAGATTAAAATTACATGTCATAAGGGATAACCACAATGTACATGCAAATGAAACTCAGTTAAGTACTGAATAACAACATTTGGGAATTATGCGGTTCATTATAAAAAAAAAAGGACTGAGAACAAATTGCGGAAGCACGACAATCCATTCATTCTCATAGTTGTTTTAAAAAGTTTTCCTGGAGAAACCTTCTTCACAAGCCTTAGGTACACTAGGTGCTAGTTAGAACTACATTTGTACAAATTCTTACATTTCCGGACAATGTCAAATTTAATGTACAGACCAAATCTTGAAAACGGAATGTTGTATAGAAAAAGATGTGGTATGATTTTCAATGAGACAGCCATCTAAAAAGTGTAAATTACAAAATCTACAGGTTGTCCTGAGGCATTCAATAATGGACACATATCCACACCCTACGACAAGCTGTGAAAGGTCCCGAAAATTAAAAAGTGATGATTTTCAAATGTAACAACCATCGGCCAGACAAGTATACAATGTAAAACAAGTAACGTTTAAACATAAAAACAACGACATCTACTGGATTACAGGTTTCTGACTTGGGTCAGGCCCATAAATCATGTGGCGGGGTAAATATGTTTGTGAGTACTCGACCCTTCCCCTAACACGAGACAGTAGTGTGACAAAAACGACATACAACCTATTGCATAAGATTTAACTTTTGTACACAGACAATAACAAAACAGGAGACAAGATGTACCGACCTCGAAAATGTACACGCTGTTATTGACAGCTAGTTCAAAAATCCAAACACAATTGATAACAACCTGGTTCACTTAAGCTTAGACATCAATCAAAACACGTCCGACTGGATGCATGGTAAAAATATAATTGATAGTAAATTTTTAATGCAAGATAGAAATGCGATAGAGGCATTATTCTATAAATAGAGAAAGATAAACCGGTTAATTATAGAGCACCTCTAAAAGGACAGAGGGTTGAGAAACAAATTAACTGCCAATGCCGATGATGGAGACTCGTGAATTTTCAAAGGACAACAACTACAATGTTCTTAACTTTACAACACTTACGTATATTTGAGAATTGATATCCGTTGTTATTTCAAACTGACAATCTGAAACAACTTTAACCAACTGGATGTCAGCAAGGTCTACAGATCCGATACACAGTGATCTCTGAAAGTCAAAGCAAGACTTTTATTAAAGCGAAGACATTCTTTGTACGCAAAATGCATCATCTGGTTTAGCACGGAGCAGTAATTATTTCATGCAGCAATACTAATGATACTGCCTCTTTGAGTCTTGTTAACTACAAGGAGTTTATGTCGGAGATGAAAAAAAATCAACAAACTTGATTAGATAAGATTGATATGTCTCTTTCATGCAGCGTACAAAGCCCAATTTAAGTAAGGCGTTTTATATGGCCATTCAGATTCTTTTGAGTTTTACCATGCATAGAAATAACAGAACTGAGGTTGCTAATCTTTGCAGCATTGCATAAAACCAATATGTAGCATTGCATAAAACCAATGTACAATATATACAATATACCACCCCGTCAAGTTATGACTGAACTTACATTTGTCATCCAGATCCACAACCGAAATAAAAGACCAAGCGAAATCGGAACATTGGGTAATTAGTAAAAACAAAAACACCATCTCTGTCCGGGTAACGATCATTGATGACTCCGAATAGACTGAATTAAATCTGTTTATAAACCAAACAGGCGATGAGTAGGAGGTGGTAACTTCCAGTCGTGAAGTTCTTTGTCAAAATCCGGTAAGGATCATATTCATGAAGAGTTCAATCGTGATTTTTAACTATATATCATGTAACACATCTGCAAACGAGCCAGAACACGCTGATACTGATACCTATCATAACGACGATGATAAACTATTAGGACGAACTTCTTTAGCTAACAGAGCTATACGTTTATCACTAAAAGGTACAATAACAGTTGTTGTTAGACCTCTAGATCTTTCAGGGAAAGGTAATGATATTTTTGGTTTAAATTGTGTTAGGTTTCTTGATATCCTTTCCATATCATCAAACTTGTAAGGGATCACTTGTAATTTGTATTATCTTAATAAAGTCAGAAATAATATTTGATTTGACATGTATTTCTTTAGAAATAATGTTTAAGCCATTTGATGTAGAACGTGTACAGTCTACAGAATGTATTATGAATAATGGGGGATTGCTTTTCTAATGGTCAAATACTTTAAACTGGTCGTTCATTTTTAAAAGTCACAAAACGAAACGTGAAGTTGAAAAGCATATAATAGTTTTGGTAATTCACATACAACAGATATAGAATAGAAGATGTGATATGATTGTCAATGAGACAGCTATCCAGGTTGTCCTAAAACCTTCAATAATGGACACATATCCACACCCTTTGGCCAGCTTTAAAAGGCCCCAAAAATAAAAAGTGATGATATTCACATTAACAACTATCGGCCTGATAATTACACAATTTGTAAAACAAGTAAACCTGAAAACGACGACATCCACTGGATTAGATTCCTGGCTTGGGACAGGCACTTAAAGTTGATTGTGTCATGTCTCCGGTTCCTTTATAAACTAGGTTTTATATTGGACCCTCTTCCCCCAGGACTGTCCGAAAAGGTGAACCGGTCTCATGTAGGGGAGAAATGAAACACTCTCGGGACCCTAAGATTCTTTTCAACAAAAGCTTGCAGTGATTATGGGTTATCTGATTATTTGCCGGATCAGATGCACAGGCAAAATTCACGCTGTCCAATTTTGGCATCCATTGGCAACAAAATTCCTCGGCGTTAGTATCTTTTGAAAAGTCTAACACTTGTTACATGGTTCTTACCTTATTTTCTTGAAAGAAAGAAAGTGTAGTCTCATCCAGTATACTCCATACTTTGGTCTTCCTTCCAGGAATTCTCTGATTAAATATAACAATACATCATGACAAAAGGGATCGATATATTTCATCAAATGTTATCGTCCTTTATACAAGGAAATGAAATTTATTGGTATAATTCTATATGTAGTTATAATACGGGAAGTATGACTCTCTAGAGTTTTTGGACTTGGTTTACTCATCTTTTTTATGTGATTTGTTTATTACTTCGGGTTTATATGACTATTTATTTAAGACGCAAGACTATGGTAAAAAAGGTGAATAATTTTAGATTATGCAATGTTTAAAAGTCTATACCTATGTTTCAATATTAGAATTGGGGCTGGTCTAGTCGGAATTTGAAGAATATCTGGTTTTTAAACGCTCGTATAATGGTAAACCAAGAGGCGGATTCGAACGTCAGGAAGAGATGTACACAGCTGCAAACACAAAATCACAAAATGACTAAAATATTTTGTTTGAAAAAGCCCCATTTGGGTCCAGTGGGTCCGCACCCTATATCGTTGTCCGGCCGCCCACCCGTTTTAGTCGCACAATCTGAAACATAAGCTTCATCTGATGTTCTTGGAATTTTAACAAAAGTTAGAAATAGTTTATAACCCAGGCTTCAGTTTCATAACATCTCAAATTGAGATGATCATCCTCAAATCCTCGAGTTTTTCCTCAAATATTAACAAGTGATATTCGGAAACCGCATTAAAGCCGGTTTTTTCAATGTTATAATACAAAACATAGCTGTACATGGGACAAATGATTAAAAATTAGTAATAAGGTGATGGATTGGTGTATTTTAATATCTAACAGTATTTGACAATAAGCAGGTCAGAGTTATAATTCTTG
>JAULBM010351198.1:0-12148 GCA_032357055.1 Geukensia granosissima | reverse complement strand
TATTCGTGCATGGTTCAGCGTGCGTATAACGTGCGTTTATCGTGCGTTCATCGTGCGTCTAGCGTGCGTTTAGCGTGAGTTCATCGTTTCGTTTGTTAACTTATACGTTCCAGGTACTGTACAAGCCTCCATTAAATACTGGTAATCAAGAAGATGATCAAATACATGCAGCAAAAATGAAGGTAAGGCAAGCATTTAAGTGGAACAGAGGTAATTTAGGTTGTATAAAAATAGGATATGTGGCATGATTGTCCATGAGACAGTCACCCACCAAATGACAGTAGAATTTAAACATCTACAGGGCCCATTACGGTTTTCAATAATGAACCAGAGTCAATACCATAAAAGAAGCTGTAAATGGACCTTAAATACAAAATGTGAAACTATACATAAAACATGACAATCGACCTAGTAGTTTTATTTTGGCATATCTTTAGCATAGTTTTATTCACTGCAGAAGTCATGGATTGGTAACCATCAAGAATCCCAATTATTATCTGGTACAGAAAATGTCACATATATACTCTATGTCAGAGTTAGATGGAACTGGAAAAAACGTTATAAAAGAAAAACTGTCCGCCATATTCTTGTATAATAGTCTTTATTTTGTAGATTGAAAAAATGCAAGTAAGTAAATAATAATCACAATGTATTTTAACCTGTGCCGAGTTTTTTAATTCTCTATGGGGATTTTAAATTGTAAAATCAGCCATTTGTTTGCTGGGAGTGGCTCATTCAACACGATAGCACAAGACCGGGGGTACAAATTGGCAACGCTGCGTAATAATTAAGTAATAATACTAGGATAAAATAACATGCAAAAATGGATTGAAGCGCACCTGAATGGAAATTTAAAAGTAATTCTTCTTATATGAATCGCAAGAGAAGGTCCAAACAAAAGAAATGTTCGCATTTTTTTTAATTACTTTATCTGGGTCAAACTTAAGTGCTCCCGTCCAAAACGAAGATGGCTAACCCTTAATGTAAAATCTCCGTAGAGAAAATCAGGGCAGATAATAGTATTTAAAAGGTAATTTCATAACGTATAATATACGCCATTTTACCATTTAATGTGGAATTTTTTTTTTCGATTTGAAAATAAATACAAAGGCAGAAACGCACAAATAATTTTATAAAGCTAACAATCACCAAAAAGCCTGACAGAGAGTATAAATGTCAACTGAAGGATTTAGGCCAAACATAAAAGAAACATGTTTGTTTGCATTTTTATTAATCAACGTATTATTTGGGGGTTAATATCTATAAAATAATTTGTAGGTGTTAGCCACTAAAGGCAATGCACTGTATGATCGTGTTACAAAGGAAAGATTAGACAGAAGAATATCCTCATGGAAAAGAATGGATGCTGGTCATACCATGGAAGACTTTCCAATTCTAACTGAAGAAGAACTCTCAAACAAAACACTTAGTGTTTATCAGTTGATGATGGCTAAAAGTTACTCAAAGGAACATTTGGCAGAAGATGGAAGTTATGACATTTGTTTAATAATAGATTATAGATGTCTTGAGAGTTAAGATGCAAAGTAGGCATACTTTTGCCAAGTCATACATGCTTTGGATTGAATATGACCCAGTTCTGGTAAAGTGGTGGTATTGTCAGTGTAAGGCTGTGCTCTCGGGTGGTAGGAGCATGTGCTCATGTTTCATCAGTTTCATGGTATTTAGGCTTTGCAAGACCAATTCATCTATGGATGATGTAAAAAACTGGTCAGACTATTAGGAAGATGCATCACATATGCCTGTTGTAATTGATGACTCTATCAGTGATAAGAGTGAGGTAGGGGAGGAGTAGTTTTAAGTTATTAATGTATATTCTGACATTTAATCTGTAGACACTGATGATCAAACTGTTAAATTTTATAGTTAAATGTGACTCCTATGATGGTTGATAAGTCAATTTTAATTGTTATAGCTGTCAAAATGTTCCAGAGTCTTAGGTTTAATATTTGAAAAGCATGTTTCATAAATGTATGTATAGTATGAAGTTCTTGTCATGATTGTTGTCCATCATTAAATAAAGCAGAACTGTAATCATGCAACATTTCTGTCTGCATTGCATTTATGGATATACTGTATTGAGATTCACGGGCCTAAATTCCATTTCAGACTAAATAAGAACCAATTTTAAATGGCAAATTCCCAGAAATCCTCAATTTGTATGCATTTTTAAATATTTTTGCCTTAAAATTGGCACTAAATGCAATTTTAGACTTAGTCAATAAGTTCCAATGGTACAAAGGGATATAATAAAACATATCCACCTTTTTTTTATCTTAATGAAGGTTGTTCTACTTTTAATGGCATATTCCCAGAAATCCTCAATTTTTATGCATTTTTTAATGTTTTTGCCCTAAAATTGGTACCAAAATTCAATTTCAGACTAAATCAATAAGTTCAATGATACAAAGGCATATAAAAAACATATCCAACATTTATTTCATCTAAATAAAGATAAACATATTTTTAATTAAAAATTCCCAGAAATCCTCATTTTTTACACATTTTTGTATGTTTTTGCCCTAAAAATCATTTTAATCCATTTTTATTCAACATGTACCTTGTACTTAAGTTATGTTGAATATCTAATATAATAAGTATTTTGCCACTTTTTTATCTTTAAATATTAATGCAAAATTGTTATATTATTTAATTCCCAGAAATCAGTGCTTTGGTTTTTTTATGTTTTCACCCCAAAATTAGCTGTATTTACTTATAAAGGTTGTATTATTCCTCAAAATATTGTTAACATGAATTGTTATTTCTGCAATGCAGACATGCACTGATTTAATGGTATTAAATATTTCCATAAATTCTCAGTTTTTGTTCTTTTTTTCCTGAATTTTGCCCCAAAATGATGAAATATGCATATTTATGAAGAAAAACCCTATTTCATGTCATAATGATATCCCCTCAGTCAGAAAAACCTAAAAATACAAGGTTTTGAAATTGGGCCTTTAGTGCCACTCATCTTTTTATCTTTAAGTCAATCATTGTAGAAGGGAACTTCAGCTATGCTTTTGAACACTACTTGACGACGCTAGGAAGCCAGTCTCCAGACCATGATGTCAGCAACCAGAATCAGACGGACCAAAGAGTTTGATTCTTCAACAGCAGAATATTCTTAAGGTGTGTTTAAAAGCAGTTCGATTCAGATCTTTAAATAATTCCGGAAACCACTTTGCAAGGTACTTGTAGATTAGAAAATAAACAGTTTATCAACAATCATATCTAGGGTAGAAACAGAGCGGTTGATATTGAGGAACAAAAAAAGAGCAAGGACAAAATGGTGTTTTGAATAGAAAACAGGAATCCATGAACAAATAATGACGGTAAGAAGGGAATTAATCAGGAAATAAACACAGAAGGGCAATGAAGATAGAGAAAATTGTCCTTCAGCAGATCAGAGATGACATCAGAGAGAGACTGAGACGATTAAAAATACTGAAGGGATAAGGAAAAAGAAAACCAAATGCTCAAAGAAACGTCTGAGTCAACAAACCTTCCATTTAATTTAAGAAAACACCTCTTGGTTAAGAAGGCACTAAGAAAAGATAGAACAACAGTTGCATGAGACACATAAAATGATCAAAGAAGAGTGCCTTTAGGAGATTGCCAAAGTATAATTACAGACCTAAGGTATCATTTAACCTTAAAGAGCCATCATTAAAAGTACAGCATGTAGTTAGAAACGCAAGGATAGTTTTAGCCCCAGGACACAGGGGAGTATCCTATAATGTGAACACGAAGTATCCAATGCTCCTAAGAAGACTGTGGCAACTTATTACAAAACTGTGGAAGAAAGGTGTTGTACCAGATAGTTTGAAGAAAACAAAGGGATGATTGTACCTACTGAGAGTGACTCTAGAAGGATAAAGCAGTTAAAGACCATCTCACTGCAAGATCTTCTTCTCCGTCTTTTCAAAAAATTCAACGACATATATTACTGACAACGAATATGCTGACACATCTACACAGAATGGGTCAATTCCTGGCTTTTCTTGATGTGTAGAACACTAGGCATTCTAATTCTCTATTGATACGAGAGACAAAAGCAAACAAATGAGACTTGACAGAAGTATGGCTTGATCTTGCCAATACATATGGGTCAATTCTACACAAGTGGATAGAGAAAGTATTGGACCATTGCTACATTCCTAATCACATCAAAGGAAATATTAAAGAGGTACTTCAATGGATTGATGCTACTTTTTTCAGCAGGAATCATCACTACAGCCTATCAACGTCTAGAGAATTGGATTATTCCCGACTGCATAGTGTCACTTATATTATTTTTCATTGGAATGACAATGGAAATTCACAGCAGAAAGAGAAACAATGACCTTTTTGAATTTACCAAACTGCCAATAGAGAATTCATTATTGACCTACCAAAAACGACCAAGTCACATGTACACGCTATTTTAGTTCAATCAGCATTTGAAGAGGTTGTATCATGGGCTAGAATAAACTTTCGGATGTTTGATCAAAATCCAGCGTGAAGTTATACCATCCATTTTTATAACCCAATCAAATGGCTGGGGAAATTGTTTGCAGAAACTCTCACTGGCAAGAAAAGCATTCGAATCTTGCATTCCCGCTAAGTTTTCCAGATGTGGTCCATACAAACATGAGGCCATAAAAAGTCTTGTAGTCAGGCATGAGCAGGACAATAATTTTGATAGAACTTACAGTGGCATAGGAAGAATGATGTGACGAGGCACATGAGATAAAGACTTCGGATCATCATGAGCTGCTAGAAATATGCACGGGAAAACTGAAGTGCATGATTATAGCCAGTAGGTTTTCCTTCATAGCCAGCATGCATGTGGAAGTTGTTTCAGAAGCTATGGATATATGAGTACAGTTCCAAGACGACTTGACGAGGCTGTAGAAAGGGTATCACGTTGGTTATGGAATAGAAGAGACGAGCAGAAATGGGGTCCAACAGGCAGCATGTAGTGATTGGCCACCACTACTGATCTGCCAACCAGAGGACGGTTGGAATCTCGAGATAACGTTAGAAAGCCAGTCTCTAGACAAGGATGTCAGCAACCAGATTCAAACGGACCAGACAGTTTTATTCTTTAACAGCAGATGATTCTGCAAGTGTGTACATATTGTTCCACTTTTCATTTTAAATTTTAGTCAATCAATCATGTTTAAAAATTCTTCAAATATACGGTGACGAGAATTGTTCCTTTGGGAGATCTGGTCGGATGCCAGTTTTAAAATATTTTATTCAAAAAGATTTTGTTAAAGAAGTGCAGAAGATGGTAAATGTATTTCTTTATTTATAGACAATATTTATAAGACAACTCATATACAAACAATTATTGGATATTTACAAATGCAGAATCAGAATTTTGTAACATTACAGCATTTGGGCAACAACCATTTTCTTATCTGGGGGAAGGGGCTGGAATTTTCATTGTGTTAATAAAAATTTTTTTCAAAACCATCCCCTGACAAAATAGTTTTTCTTTTGATGAGGAAAGCAAAAATTTTTTTTTGCTTTCCATGACATTTGCGAGATAACACGGTTTTTTTTTCTTTTTCAATCGACGCACCCCAGTCCCAGATTACTAGGTGTTTCGAACATCTAGTTTTTACTAGCAGGTGACAGCATATTTTTTTTTCAACTACAGTGCAAAGTCTAAAATTTTTTCTGTCATCTAGGCCATTAATTTTTTTTTAAATCACAGGCCGCCATCCCCCCTCCCCCTTAAGATAAGAAAATGGTTGTTGCCTTACAAAAAGTATCTTGTTTTTTTTCAACCGATTCAGTCCTGTCTTTTTATTTCAAATTTAATCCTAGTTCTCTATAAAAATCAAATGATTGCTCCCTTAGAGAAAGTGTCTAGTACATGATGTATTGTAGCGTGCAGATGGTATGTTATACTTTTAGCATCCATTAGTGTGAAAATATACCATTTATACAACGTCCATCACCTTGACATACGAACTTGCATAACACAAGATCCCATGTCATTACAAAATCTGTACAGCCTTACCTGAGTTATAATTGCACTATATACTTTCTTTATTCTACGTTGTACTACTGATAACGTATGGCAATTTTGTTAATAGTCAGTTACAAAAATATATATTTCAATGAAAAAAAAAATTCTGTCGCGTTTTGGAACTTATTGAAATGTGAATTATTCTGACTGTTCTGGCTCCATCCATCTTAATATTACCACTAACCCCAAGCAAAATATTCATAAAGACAGTCATTGTTATCCGATGCCTATGACTGGCGGAAATGTGGCATTAAGAAAGAAGTTTACAAAGTGAAAGATTAATAGAAACTGCCACGTTACATATCTCAATTATTTGCATCCATTATGAATATAATCCATAACCTTGACATAAAAACACAAGATAACACAAGATCACATGTCATTATAAAACAGCCTTACATAAACCATCAATGCAAACTTCGACATTTAATGAAATTTGCAATATATGTACTCTCTTCTGTGTAGATAGAAAATACGTAATACTGCTAATGATAAATGGACATTTTAAGGTAGTTATGACAGACAAACGTACAAGTTAAAACAAATTTCATAATGAATACAAAATGTCCTTTCCAAAAGATCTAAAGCAGCGCTCGAAATGTAACGACCGACAAAATAACTGTAAAAGTACTTACATGATCTTTGCAGGACTAACGTTTTTTTTAACATTTATATGTTAATGTTAAAATACAAAATTACCAATGTTAAATAAATATGAAAAATTCAGGTATGCTATATGTAAATTTCAAAAAGGAAGCTCTCATCAGTAGCATTAGAATCGAAACAAAGGAAGACAAAGATACAAATATAGCAACAGAAGCACTCAAATTCAAACAAATCGAAAAAGGAAGCCAAATCTGACGGCAGGGACAACTACTAAGTGCATTACTTTTCGAGGCCTATCCGCGAATTTTAGAATTTTAGCAAATGCAACAAATGTCTGTAAAACATTGTTTGATACAGGAGTGGGTTCGGTATGACCTGTTTGTTTTGCCCTTACATACTGTAAATCAACATAAAAGCAGTACTATTGTTACTTTTGAAAAAAATCTGACATGGTTCTGCATTTAAGTGCACATGTACTTACTGATGACGTCATAAACACGGACTAATTACAAATTGTATTGAAAATCTCAATATTTTGGTTGTATTTTAAACAGTTTTCATAAAAAATAGTAATGGCGACATTGTGTTCACTTAAAATATTTACATATATGATGTAACTAACGAATATACATAACAGGGCAATACTTAACCAACTCCTTTTATGTCACACAAGTCTGACAACTAGGCTGGAAAATACCCTCGGTGACCAATGATCCACCAGCAGAGGCATAGACCTAGTGGTTTCAAAATATAAAAATCACCAAATATACCAAATATAGCAAAAGAAGCATGTTAAAATTTGAAGGTTTAATGCAAACTGTAGCAAAACATTGGTGTGTTACACTGTAATCGGCTATTCCGCATGCTTCAAAAGTAGGTAATGACGGTCAATTTCAAAGCTCATCTCATAGTTATCAAGAAATTTGGCTTAGGAATACTACATGTTATTATTTATTATTTTTTATTTTTTTCAAAATTCACAAACAACGGCTTATATAAAAACAAGTTCTTATCATGTGTTTCTTTTAAATTTATGCTTTTTTCAGAATAAACATTCTATTCTGAAAAATAAATTTCATTTATTTTGTCCTCCCCGTGCATTTCAGGATATGACCTTCTCTTATTATTATTATTTTTTTAAATGTAAAAGATTCATAGAAATATACACAATAAATTAAAAGATAAGAGGAAGCATAACTTGAAGAAGTTTTTGAAATAAATGTAATTAAAATGCGCTGGTACTACTAACGATACTCCATGTGTGCCCGCGCCGTAAAATTTAGATCCTTTATAATCAGGATAAGACGTTGAGACCAGATGAATTAAGGGGCATCCTTATACAACACATAAAATAAAAGTTGAAAACCGAAATCAGTAAGCTCTTATTTATAGCAGCAGAAGGTTTTAAGAAAATAGACTAACTTGACGTTGAAAAAACAGTGTATGAAGAAGTCAAAAATGTTTTAATCTAACATTGGTAATTTTTTATTGGGAAATAATTAGAACGCTTAGAACACAGGGATATGAAAGGTAGTTAAGGAATACATCCTGTCCAAATTATTAACACTATATTGTAGATTGGAGTCCAGCGACTGGTATTAAAAAGGATTCGAAGATCCAAGTCGGAAGACAGACAAGACCATGGCCAACAAAATGAAACGAAAGACAAATATAGAACACATAACGCTTAACTTAAAACTAAAGCTTGAGTAACAGGAACTCTACAGAAACCAGGGTGAGTTCAGGTGCTCCGGAAGTGTAAACAACTCCTGCTCCACTAGTGGCACCCGTCGTGTTATTCGGTAGTCAAATCCGGTGTATAGTCACAATCGATGTTAGTCACAACTAGTGAAGAAACGGATTTGTATTCATGACAGTCGTAAGATATCCATTGTCATCTGTGAAATGGATATTTCGTACCGGTCAACCAAATCATGATGCCGACTAAAAAACTTCCGGTGTGATGACTCTAATTTTTCCTTAAAAACCCTTGGCTCAGTAGCTTTTTGTCAGCTGCAACCCTCTATCAAAAAACACTGATAGGAAGCACAAGACCTGGAGAAGCGTATCAATTGAGAAATATGCAACTAACTTAACGCAAGTTTTGAGATTTATAGGGGTCAAAATTGATCCAGTCATATAACTGTGACCAGCCCCTTACTGTGTCCACCACATTATTGTGTCCAGCAAAATAATCTGTCCTTACTTATCCAAAGGTTCATTTGCTCACCCTTCACATGTCAACGCGCTGCGGTCGTATCATGCTCTTTCGAAAACCCCAGCAATTCAATTGAGCTACCACAGACAGAATGGTTTAAACATTAAAATTAATTGATAATAGTTGAAAATAGTCTAACAATAACACCGAAGTGCCATAAAACCCTTTATTAAACATGTCATCCTTGAGATTTGTTCAACATAATATTTTAGAGGAGTAATGGGAATAGACACAGAGATACAGCATATCGATAGGATCACTCGAATAGACAGTACGTCAGTACTTTGATTCCAGTGGCAATCAAAAACCGTTGCCCTGTTGAGTCCATTCCACCCCCTTTTCGATATTGATAATTGTTGAACTTGTTATCTTCCACAATATGCATGAAATATTTGTCAATGGACGTAAAGCAAACAACAAATATTCAATCAATCAAATCTGAAGATTTCGGATACAATGCAGAAGCTAAAACTGATTTCAAATATCAGTATTTGATAAAGCGACTATAAAATTAAAGTTTGATGTTAATACTGCATAACTTATTGTAGACTATAGAGAAATAGTAAGTGCATCACTGAGGACGATAACTTCCCCTGAAATTTGAAAATATTCCAATTTATAACCGTATAAATCAAATAATATGTCAAGAACTAAATATTATTTGTTAAAAAGATAAGTGTTGACGGCTTTATTTATCTGAAGAAAGTAAATGAAAGATTGAAAATTTAGCAAATAAAATACAGGATCTTCTTTAATTTACATTTGACGTTAAGAATAATCACAATTATTCCTGATTAGAAAAAAAATTAGCAATTGTTTCGCTGGTGCAAGTATATTTCATGAAAGATGTGTTAGCAGATAAAAAAAGGAGGATTGCAATAAAATGAACAAAGCAGCGAGTCATTCAGTATGCTTACTTAAAACACTTCGTCATGATTTAAGGTAGAATGCACGATAACTGAAATTAATCCTTGACACAATTGTTCGATGAATACGTATTACAAGAATGTCAAACAGTATATATATCGCAAATACTAAATTAGATAAGTCACGATTGATTGATAGGTGTTAACACAACTTCATAAATATTTCGACCATACTGCGGCGAGAACAAACGATTTAACAACTTCAATACATAAACAGTGAGACAGTGAGGTGGCGAAATATATTGGGGTCGAGAAATTTTCGTCACCACCTGTCGGAAGGACGTTAATGTCGAAATATAAATTTTTGCCCATAACTGGCGAAATTTTTGAGGCCGAAAAATATTCCCCGCCGGAAAAAGAAAAAAAGAATAAATATTGGTCACTAAGCTGCGAAATGTCATCAGCGAATAGCAGTTTATCACCAGTTGGCGAAATAAGAAGGGATAGGAAATTTTAAGCCCAAACGCGCAAAACGACAAAAGGACGTTTTCAGCTAAAAAAATGATTTTTCGCCCCCCCCCCCTAGTGGCAAAATGATCTGGGTCTAAAAAAAGTTCGTTTCAAGGTGGCGACGTAAGTTAGACCCGAAAAATTTTAGTCCCCACCTCAAAAGGCGTTTTCATAAAATATAATTCCTCGTCCAAGAGTGGCGAAATTATTTGGGGACAAAAAAAAATGTAATCGTCTCCACATTCGCTTTTAGTCGAACAATAAATTTCGTAACTAAATGACGTATCGTGGAAAAATTCTACCGTATAATTGCGGAAAGTCATCCCCAAGTTTTCAAAAGTGTTATATATTTGAATATGAATGTTACAATGTTTAATAGGTAACGGATATACATATAAGAACATTCAAACATTCAAAAGCAATTCGAATAAATTACTAACTACTTTTTCGCACATTCACACATTCAAACATTCAACATTTTTGAATAAGTAGCTGGTTACTTATTCGAACATTCAAAATTTTTGAAGGGGTAACTGGCTACTTTTTTGAACATTCAAACATTGTTGAAACATATATATTGCAGAAGAACGAATTAGCATTTAATGAAATTAATATGCATCAACGAGGACGATAACTTCCGCTGAAAATTTGAAATATTGCAATTTATTTTCATATAAATCACATATGTCAATTTTCTTAAGACAACTGTCTTGTATCTTGGAAAGATGATGGGTGACCGTTTTAATATATTTGAAGGAAGAATATGAAGGATTGAAAAATTACTTGGAATAAAAATCAAATGAATAACACGACGAGTGCCACTAGTGGAGCAGGAGTTGCTCACCTTTCCGGAGCACCTAAACTCACCCAGGTTTTGGTAGGGGTCGTTTTACTCCAGCTTTAATTTTCACTGTAGTGTTGTGTGTTTGTGTTTGTCTTTCGTTTCATTTTGCTGACTTATCGATATATGACTGCCCCTTTGGTATCTTCGAATTTCTTATGCATGATATCTTCAATTGACATTTGAAAATAAATATACTTACATGAAATTCTGTGAAAATGATCATCATACAATTCAATCACGTAGCAGTCATCGAAGCAGCAACACGTGCTGCCGAGCAGGAACATCGACCCTAGTACATCATGTAGTGATGAAGTATTGACCAACTCTTGACATTGACCTCGAAACAGTGACCAACTGGCAACCAGCCCTGCTGCAGTGTGTTGAGGTAGAACGCGGCCATGAAAACAACTTCACTGCGGAACCGGTCTGTTCTGCTCGGCACAGTAGAACAGAAAGTGCCGTTTTAATAAAAAAAAAGATCCAACAAGATACAGAAAGTCACCATCAAACGACGACGAATTGAAGTCGACAAGTTACATCAACTCAACCGAGCCTCCATACCAAATTATTACAAAAACCTTTTCAACGACAAAAGTTACATCGATACCATACGTTCCACCAGGGTCCATCCGATTGAGAGTATTAATTTGCTGTGTAGGTCGTTAAAAACAATTAACCACAAGCCAGAAAAATTCTTTGGGGTGATTTTTTCGCTGCTCAAGACATCTTTAATGTTAAAATTCTTAATGTCACTTGTTCGTTGAAAAACTTTTAAAATAAATTACCAAAGAGTACATATGGCTAATAATAAATGTCATAAAACACAATTGATTGATTAGTGTTAAACGCCTTTTCGGCAATATTTCAACCGTATTGCTGTGGGGAGAAACGTTTTATCAAGACATCAAAATAAAGATACGGTAATAAATATAGGTCGCAAAATATGTTCGGGTCGAAATATACTAGTCAAAACAAAAAGAAACGTTATATCATCTGATGCTTCAGAGATCCGGTGGGGGAAGTATATTGTAGAGTTGTCACAAATTTAAGACGTTTGTATTAAT
>JAULBM010351187.1:0-12149 GCA_032357055.1 Geukensia granosissima | reverse complement strand
ACATCGATTATGTCTATACACCGGTTTTGACTACTTAGTAACACGACAGGTGCCACTAGTGTAGCAGGAGTTGCTTACCCTTCCGGAGCACCTGAACTCACCCTGGTTTTTGTAGGGTTCGTGTCACTCCAGCTTTAATTTTCAGTGAATAGTTTTCTGTTCTATGTTTTTCTTTCGTTTCATTTTGTTGGCCATGGTCTTGTCTGACCTCCGACTTGACTGTCTGCCACTTTGGTACCTTCGGATTCCTTTTGATATCGATGCTGAAAACAAATAACAGGTGCTTTTAGAAATATATTCCATATAGTGGTTAGTGCTCCTTTTGATTGTCTTTTGATAATGTTGCACTGAAACATATTTCTTATATTCGTCTGCTTGTTTGGTATCTTTAAAACAGTATCCAAATGCAATAATTAGAAAATAATTTATATTGCAATACCTTTTTATATAATCGGATAATATTTGCTACTAATAATCATTTGTGTGCAATATTAATTTTCATCTATTCAGACACCAATCATTTTCATTTCTGTTTTACCATTGTTCACTGGGACCAAAGACTACCTTCAACAAAGAAGGACCCATGTGTAGATATCCATATATTATCATTTAAATCTAGCTGAACGGACACTACAGAAGTACCAGTATGCCACGATCCACCATTAGGAAAATATCCTATTTCTGTATCGGTAATTGTGGTATTATTTTTCATGATAGATTACTCAGCCCCAGACTTAGAGGACGAAATTGATACTGATATCAAATATAATCCAGTCTTCTCAGCTAAAAATTTACCAGTTTTTTTTTAATGTTTCAAGATTTTTCATTCCCACACTGAAACCTACATAATGGAACTGTATAATGATGCTTTCAATTCCACCGGGGTATGCTGCTAGTGCACCTGAAAGTAAAAATGTATATATAGCTTGGCGATAATGTAGTTTAGGATAGTGAGCTCATATTGATAAACAGTCGAAACGTAAGGATTCATTTTACTTAGATTTCCCTAAGGATTTTTTAAGTGAAGTAAAACATCTATGTGGCATTCATTAATATTATCTTGAAGATTCCCCTAACTTAGGAACACTTTAGTAGTATGAAATACGGAACTCTTCGCATATATTAGTAAATATTATTTGATTCTATATGATTATATCAAGGATAATTACAGATGACACACTGGTTAATAAAATTCACTATAGCTTATTTTTGTTTAGTTTACAAACTTACTGAATTCAAACTATAAATTATTGCACTGAAAAATTCGCAAATTGATACGAGATACGCACTTTGTTGATAGTAATTGGTGATTGCGTAACTTCAAGCGGCAAATATATTGTATACATAATCTGGACAAGAACAAGATGACAAATATTAAATCTTGCATCTTTTGGGCATAACAATTAAGTTCAAAATGTAATTGTTTTTTTTTGTTCCATGATTCAAATTGCATTACTTCAATGTTATAAGGAATATTTATTTTTGGGTACAGTTTTCATCTTTTAGTCTGTATCAAGTTATTTGATCCGATCAGTCTTACCACTAAATTTATGAAATTGGGTAGAGCACTCCGTCTATGCGCCTGCATATTATTCCATGTTGTCCAATAGTCGATCCGATCGTTTCTGATGGAGGTAAATCCAGAGAGGCGCGTCGTACGCAAACCATGTGTTTGCTAAAAGGAAGAAATGCAAGGCACTTTTTTTTTAAGAACTTGTTTCTGGCTTAAAGCAACAACTTAACGTGAAATTAAACAGTACACAAATTATCCAAGTAAGATTTGGGCTGTGTTTTTCTGGCAATATTCTTTCTTTTAAATATCAAGTATAGATGTAATGCTAAGAAAACAAATCCAATTTATGCTGAAAAATCTTTGTTTTAATAGTTTCAAGAACTTTGAAAAACGAAACTTTTATATTATGTCAGATTTCTTAAGGTTTTACAAATGGTTTAATTAGTCTTAGAAACTACTATTTCGCATGGGGGCATGAGGTTACGGGGGATATAGGCCTACCGGGGAAAATCTAAAGGGAAACACAAATTTTAGCTTATTTGTGGAAATCGCACATTGGACACTAACTTCCCTTAAAAACGGTACAGTGTATGCCAATACTGTTTAATAAATATATTCAGATCGTTTGATTTTCCGTCTTCTGCCTACGATAGTCAAAAACACCAATGATATAAACCAAGCGATTTTGACAGTTGCATAGGCCTTCAGCTTACAGTATGAACAGACTGAATTAAAACTAGGCACGTCGCCCGCTGCTGGATATGTAAAAATATTGGGAATAATAACCCGTGCAAGGGGTAACGTTCAACTTGGTTTGAAGAGGATTGAATAATCAGGAGACAGATATTGCAGGGAATTGTCAGTTAGAAATGAAAAATTTGAATATACATGTAGGTTTTCGGGGGTACACAATATTTTCCACATTTTAAAAAATGAACATCACCGTAAATTTTAAGGGAAAATAATTCATTTACAGTGAAAAGAAATAATTTGAATTTCAGGAAATTTTTATTATGGCACTTACGTTTATATCAATAACTATATGAATTTATCTAATGAAACCATGTCTGATTTATAATTTTGGATATAAGATAATGGCCTTTTAAATACTGCATGAATACTGTCAGTTGATCAATCGGTAATTTCGGCAATTGTCGTAAAAGTGCTTTCGAATTCCTCGTGATTTTTCATAAAAAAATAACACGATGACCGCATTTGATTATAAAATCGAATGGATGACAACCTACATGCAGGCAATTCTTCAGTTTAAGTTTAAAAAGAATTAGTCATCCTCACAGCTGCAACGATGTCAGAAACGACAAGAAAAGGAAATACTTTACTGGGAAGTAATTTTATTCCATTTCATACAGATGGCAAAAACCTCTTCTGTTTTTAGCTGCCAGGAAGTAATGCAAACCTGAATAGGATTTTCTCAATGCTTAAAAAATCCAGACTGACAGATCTGAGTTCCATAATGATACTCTGTGCTTCCTAGCCTATGCTTAACAAAACCAATATGTAAACTGATTTAAATACATTTCCAGTGATACAGTACTTAACCAAACAGTCCATTGTAATATATTAGAGCAATATTATTATGATAATAAAAAGAAAATGATTGTTTATGATTTTTTCTTATCCCATTAAATAATGTTTTATCGATAATATACTATTCAATAAGTTCATCGCGCAATATCTCCCATTTTAGAAAGTTGGAAAGTGGGATATCTTCCACTTAGCAACTGCTGGAGGTTAACAGGTATGCAATTTATCTAATGAAACCATGTCTGATTTATAATTTTGGATATGAGATAATTGGCTCTTAAATACTGCATGAATACTTTCAGTTACAGTTTTACCTATGGCTGTAAAAGGAAAGATGTTGCCTTTTCCACAGGCGCTTGGAACAACATTGGACCCTCCTTTTTTATTAGTGGTGAATAAATTAAATGCTTTATCTAGGTCCGATGCCCCAAGCGCCTTTGCCATTTTCGTGAAATTATGCGCCATAGATAAAAAGAATAATGAAATCCAAAATAGTTTTATTTATCACTATAAATGTATATATTATTTTGGGTATAATACTCTGCGCCATGTAAAAAAGAATCATGATATCCAAAATATAAATGTATACCCCATTTTGGGTATATTACCCATTTTCGGGGACAATACCTATTAATGCGTTTCTTCTCCAAACTGTTTATGTTTCGAAAGCTTTCATGTTTTGGGAGCATACACGAAATGGTGCAAATGTGACCTGTCTACAGAAACAAAGGTTCGTTCATTTTGTACCCAAACGGAGTTCGTATATTTTTTTGTACGTTAACCGAATGTACTTTTCCAGGGGTGCCCAAATATCGTAATTTTGTCGCTTCCAGAGACCGAAAGAATGTTTGATACCGGTACCTGTATGTCATATACCCAGAAAATTGTATGTTTTAAAGTCATGAATATAGGGTTGTTTGTCAATATACCGAAATTCTGTGTAAAACACTTGCAAATTATGGACCGGAAATGTTATCTGACTTAAAAATCCGTCCGGACGCCTTTATTTTCGTTTTTCTCCCAAAGAAACCCAAGCCAAATAATCATAAGAGAGGATGACAGATGTGACTACGCATGATATAGTACACGAGGTAAAATGATTAATCCATCCTGGAATGAGGAGAAGCGACGCACAAAATGAGGTCTTCTCATTTAAATGTATAGATGTGAGTTTCCTTTGGTTGAGAAATTAAAGTGGGAATTGTGAATAGAAAAACATAAATTGAACGACCAATTGAAATTAACCCTTTTTATTCAGTCTATTTAAACCGGAAGCTAGTTTCCTAAGCAACTTTCAACATCGCTTCCATGGGTTGTATCATTGGTGTTTTTGACTATCGTAGGCGGGCATTATACAGTTTCATACCTTGCTCTCTGTTTTCCATTATCTGTCCTCTGATTGATAAATTTGTTTCGTTCTGTTGATTCATAGTTTTCTGTAGCTTTTGCAAAATAGCCTGCTCCATGTCAACGGTTGCATTTGTTTTGTTAATGCCCGATTGAAATAACTGATTTGTGGTTACTTCAAGATTACTAATTTTGTTCTGGAGTCTACTGTAATGTTATATAGCGCAAGGAAGTCTTGATTTCGAGCATTTTCATTTATTCGTTAAGAATGTGTTTGTGATGTTACGGACTCAACAGATATTGTAACGCTCTTATCTCTTGAAGAGGATTAATATTATATAAATTTTGAAAATTTTCAATCTTTCTTTCCAGTGTTACACTTTTATTTTTAACCGATCTAAAATCTAGATCAATTTTGGTGTACTTTCCAATATGAATTTTATTTTCATGTTTTAAAGCGCTATATTCCTGTTTTAGGGCATCAAGCTTCTGTTCAAAAGCAGCACAATCCAGAGTTGTTTTATTTCTCACTGATTTTTGTTGATCTAAAGTATCAAACCTTTGTTGAATTTGTGATGTGAGAACAGCAAGGGCCTTTTCCATATCGTGTCGGAGTTGAATATTATCTTGCCTCAGCCATTCGTTTTCCTGTTTTACAAGTTTAATTTCGTCGTCAATTTTCCGACATTGTCAAATATACATTGTTAGAAGACGAATGATTTATAGAAGTTTGTGGTTTATAGGAAGCCGTGAACAAACGGCAAAAAGAAAATCAAAAACCTTACCATCTTGTTAGATTTAGACAAATTTTATTTTAGCAACACATAAAGATAAAAATGTTAAAATGCCATGAAAAGGAGAGTAGTACTGCCTTCCTAAAAATGAATATTTGGAAATTCATAGACAACGTCAAAGAAAGCTTTTTTAGATAACAAAGATTAAGGTAAAAACTAGATTTGTACTTTGATCCATACCTACGTATCTATGTTTATAGTTGTTTTATCAAAGGCATAAAGGTTGATTAGATCGTTTATTATCGATCTTGTAGCCGCTTTTGTGATAAATGTATGGAGGTCTCCAGCAATGTGGTAAATTGATATTTTCTGCTGACAAACACTCAGTCAACGAAATGGTCATACAGTGCATCGAAATGATATTGGTATTTGTGGTACATTTAACCTTTTTTCTCATGATTGGAGTGCAGTTTAACTGATATTTATTCTATATCTTATATATCTTATCATTTTCATTTTACCATGATCGAAAAGCAGGGAACGTGTAACATGTTTAATTCGCTAGCTTTGGAAAATGTTAGCTACAAGTTTAATAAATTCAAAAATTATTCTCTGAAAATTGAATTAAAAATAACTCGTTCATTGGAACTACATAATTAAGAGAACTTTGAGTACTGCTTTTGTTGGTATTGTTGGTATGTCGAACCGTAAATGCTTCTTTACATTTTAGTTATGACGATTTTGTGTGCACAGCAACAAATCTCAATTGACGCATAGTTTTTTTATACTTTATTGTTTGCACGTATCTACTAGGAACCTAACATTCTTATATATATTATTATAACTGATTTTGATAAATATTTGATCAGTTACCTTTCAGGTGGGATTAAATGTTTTCTTGTTTAATTTTTCAATTGTTTTAACTGTATTTGATGGTTTAGGTACAAGAAAATGAGTCTAACTCCACCTTTCAAGGCTCATATCCCTTGGTGGTCTTTCCTTCTGATTTTTTAATTCAGTTAAAATTGTTTTTGCGACAATCCGGATAAAATTCCGGGTTCGACTAAGTATTTTCTGATTAAAAGGTCACTCCAAATTAATCAACAGTTCTCCCGATTGGCTCGCTCCTAATATTATGGCTTCAAAATTTCAGAAAATATTTACTCGCTCCGTTTTTATCTCACTTTTAAGAAATTTTCACTGTTATACCTAGATACCAAAATAAAAATTTGCTTGCTCGCTCCTCAATAAAATACAAAAAATGAAGGGAAGAAAATTAGAACTGTTGTTTATGGCATCAATATTTGAGTTTGCGCTCCAGTATATTGCCATTTCAAGAAAAAAATTAAAATAAAAAATTTCGCTCGCTCGCACCTATTTTTATCACGAAAAATCCAAAGAACTAGGAATAAATTTGGATTGGCAAAAATAATAGAATATAAAAAAAAACATTACAATTCTGATGCTTTAAGTATAATATAATTGAGCGATAATCAACAATATCTAATCTACAATTTTCCTTTTCTACCATTTATTTTATTTTCACAATGGTGAATTTTGAAAGTAGACCGCCATACATGTACCATGACATACCAGTATTTACCCATACTTTGTCATTGATCGTTAAATCAATAGCTATAATCGTTGTACCAGTAAAAGCATAGATATCACTGTGAGTACCAATGTATGTTTCTGATATCGGATGTTCATTGCGGTAAATATAGAAGTAAGCTCCGCTAGTATACGAAGAAATTGACACAGCTACCAGATATAGTCCTTCTTGTTCACAAACAAATTTGCCAGTGCTTTTATATTCTGATATATTGTTAATACCATAATGAAACTTGATGTCGTCGAACTTGATAATACCTTTATTTATATCACCACTGTTAGTTCTGTAATATGTCATAGACACTAAATTAAAAAAATACCATGTTAGAATAAGAAAATACACAAAATAATTAAAAAATTAATCAATTATTTTGTCTAAATGCCCCCTGTTGGTAGGGAACCGTACTGTCAATAAATATTGTTATTGTGTATTTTTTCGTATCATTTTGTTATTGTATTTTGTCATGACCTAAAGACCTACTGTGGTAGCCACTGTCGACGCAGGTCGATTTAGAAAACGGAAACTTCTATTTTCAATTACTAAATAGACATACAGTTGATTTTCTAGTATTTCATCCATTGATATCGCCTAATCGAACGTTACATAACATCAATGATTGTCAATAAATGGTTTAATTGAGCAGAGATCGGTTCTTTACTTTTGATTGGGAAAATCCCATAAAAATTTCTAATATTCTATTTTTAGCTGGAAAACGAAATGTTTTGGAACATTCCAGTCGAAAGGGGTGCTTTTTGTTTCACACTTTTTGGAGAATTAGCACCATAATGACCAAAACTTTCGACAGGACATAAAACACAGATTTTAATCTCTGCAGTTTTTATTATCTTTTTAAGCATTGTATGAGTTGAATTGTCTTCTAGCCACTGCTCTGTAAAATTGAATTTTATCTGCTGGAAAACGTGATACCGTCCGAATTCGGGCATGTAGTCGTCGTCAAGTGTAAAAAAAGTCACAATGGGAATTTGCCATAGCAAAGTGTTTGGATCTATAGTTCGACATTGTGGGGTGAAATAAAGCCAGCGATGGAATTTTATATTGCGACAAAATGTTTAAATGAAGTCGCTATAAAAAAGACGATTGGGATTCATTTTCTTTATTTACCGTTTTCTGAACCGGTCCCCGCTCTCAGTAGCTATGTTTTGAATTGATAGTTATAACTTGACATGTGCCTCAGTTGGATTTTATAATTTTAAATTTTTACTTGCATCTTTTTTCACTAAATATACCATGGTTGTTCAAAATTGGTAAACCTGCATATTTTTTATTTAAAATTACTGTAGTATGTGATACGGTATTGAAAGGAAAAGGATATTTCGGTTCTATATTTGTTAAACGTTTGATATGCCCACTAACATTTGAAAAAAATTGTTTGAAGCAATTTGGTTTAATTTTTACATAGTTCGTCAAAATTTTGAACCAAAAATATGAAAGACTGCATGATCTGAATAAGGATGATGCATGCATTTACATTCAGCAAAAAGTGTTGTGGATGTGAAGCAAAAAAGTATTTTTGACAGAAATAACTCAATTTATAATCCCAAGAGAAAAAATTATAAAGTAACCTCTGTCAAGAGATTAATTAGGATATCACTTTTTCTTACACTTTCAACTACATTCTCTACTTAGCAATGCCTTTTTAAAAATTTATAAGTAAATTCAATCCAATTTCCTAAAAATGATAATACTGGAACACATATGCTTGCCATATTTAACCTACATGTTAACGTTTACTGCTTAATAAGTGGTGTATTTTACCTGTAATTATTTATATTTGTATCATTACGTTTTTTTTATGTCTAAACCTGACTGTTCTTACTTAATTCACATGTGTATAATTTGCGAATTTATTAAAGAAATAAACAATAATACATCTTGATATTAGATTCAAAATTTAGACGCTACGTCCGAGAAGCACTAAATTAGTGCTATTCTTATTTTTGACCGATGATGCATCTATTAAATGACAGTAAAACGTTTATGTTAAATTTTAATTTTGAACATTGTTTTTGAATATTAATTTGTACACCTACCTTTTCGATTGCCAAGATCTATCTGTTTCTGCAAAAAGTTATTTGTCTTGTTCTCGTGATCAAGAGATTTTTTTAAACTTTTGTTCAAAACCTTGAAAGTTGATGGTTAGGTTGTTTTGCATAGCCAGTAATATATTATGCATGACTTTGATTTGTTCGGTAATTGTGTTATATACTTTATGCATTGAACGTTCCATATTTTCTATCGCCGTCATTCGAATTTCGCTTTCTTTTGAAATTTAATTGTTTGTCTGAGATCTCAAATTCGCCAGCTCACTTTGTAATTGGAGAGTCAGGTTATAAAGCGCTTGAAAGTCCTGTCTCCTGGCTTGTTCATATACGGCCAATGAGTGAGTCTTTGTCGATATTGATTTGAGCGCGTTCTGTAATAAATCTATTTCCTGCAACTGTTCTAAACTTGCCGTTGAAAGCTGTAGTGTATTATTTTTCGTCGAAGCAAGATCTTCTTCCAAAGCATCAAACTTCACCCGAAGTATGTCGTTGTTTTCTTTCAGTTTCGTGAACATTTGTGAAAGGTCTGCATAACTTTGTTGTTCAGTGTTGCTTTGGATATTCGTTCTATTCCCAGATAATTTAATTTCAATGTTTGCAAATTGTTGTTGAATTTGGGACGTCAGCGTAGAGAATTTCGTATCCAGCATGTCCAGGTCATGACGTAATTTCCTGTTTTCTTGTTGTACGAGATTGCTTTCTCTTCGTAAATTATCAAATTCCTGTTCTTGAAGCGTTTTAGCCTCGTGAAATTTAGAAATAGTTAAACATTGATTGGTTAAAGATGTTTGATTTACAAGCAGAAACCCGTGAATTACAGGCACTAAGAAAAATATAAGCCACATCATGAAACATATAAATCTCTTATGTATGGAAGATACTCGTCACGTAAAAGACGTAGAAATTCCTAGGTGATGTTGAATATAAAGATATTGAGATATGTTATCTCTTAAAGGACGAATATATAGATCACTTCATCGTCCCAATGATTTGAACTGTTGATTATTACGCACATATTTTATACATTTAAATATTGAAAGGAGGAAGCCAGCAAAAGCAGACGGGTCACAAAAGGGGACAAATTGAGGACGCGGCATTCTCGAAAACAAAAACTGGATGAAACATTACATAAACTTTATATAGAATTGAAAACGAACAAAGGAAAAATGTGGATCCGTGGTGAACTTAAGTGATCCGGAAAGTTAGGTAGTTCCTGCCTCCTTGAAGACACCAGCCGCACTGCCCATTTACATCTGGTACATTCCTTTGTATGGGGAAATATCATTATTAAAACTTCTTGCTTGAAAAGCAACCAACTGGTTTAGATTATACTCAAGCACTATACTAGGAAGACCCATATACGATCATTTTCCATCTGGGAAATGGATATCCCATGCCTGTCAACAAGATTGTTGTATGTCTACTGTAGATCATCGTGAACGACTGATCTCTCTATTGTCGAAATGTTCATATCATCAAATTTTTATGTAGGTTTTAATTTTCTAATTAGAAATAAAAATCAAGGTATTGGTCAACCTTAGGAGTCCCTGCTGTATTTTAATTAGGAAGAAGGGGTTAAATATTAGTATTCCTCGAATCAAGCATTGAAATGAATGAAGACCATCAAAACTGAAATAAAATATTAGAGATAGCATTCCTTTAATTTCCCACAATAGCTTTTTAGAAAAATGTGTCTAAATGGGTGAAAAATATGTCGGCAAGGACTAATCACCATCACTGCCAATTGGAACCTTGTCTGAGAAGTGTGTCGTCTTGCCAATATTATTATCTGCAGGTTTTCTTAAAGGTTAACAAAAAGTTTGACGTATGAATTCATTTGGGAACCGATTTGGTTCCTTTAATAGCTGTCTTATTTTTTACTTATAAATCATAGCTGATGGTCGCCCTCCACTAATATCCTTTGAATGTGACTAGATAAATAAAATAACACATACTGCTCTCTTGACGATATATTTGCAGTAGCCTGGCCAGCCCTTTTTTCAATCACGTCGCTTTTATTTATACTGGAGAACTATTTTTTACTTATGAAAGTTAGAACATCATGATTGTCCTTTTCTGGATTTAAATTTCTTTGTTTCACAAGGTAAACTTAAAACTAAAATAAACGATAATATTTTTGCGACCCGTCTTAAAAGTTGTTATAATTAAAGCTATCTCTGAGAGCGGATTAGTGTAACATATAGCAAACAACGCTGTTTGTAAAGAAAGTTACCGTTATGTTAATTTATATATATATATTTTTAAAATGTGCTCGAAAACGGTAAGAGACATATTACTGAAAGCTGTCATTAAGAAAAATTAAATACAAAAAACCATCAAAATCGGATGAAAATTAAAATTTCTCATCTTCTTCAATATCGAAAGATACGAATTTTTACAATTTTACTCCATTACAGTGAAGAAATATAATAGTTTTCAACCTTTGCTTAAAAATCCCATGGTAGACACAGTACTTTACAGAATCTAATCCAGCAGAAGTTAAAATTGTTTAGATCCATTGAGGTCGTTGTAAAGATTCGCCCTAGACTGTTTAAATCTCTAGCAATGACGTTGCCAGCATGACCATATTTGAATGGCCCAAGAACATTCAGGAGAATTGTATTGTAGGTTATTAATATTGAGATCATGCAATATAAGTTTGTAAGTGAATATTTTTGAGGCAATAGGTTTCTTTTTAAAATATAGTGATATTATGCTTTGACAGAGTCGTGGTGTAAGCTATTGCCAAAATGTATGGCGTCTAAACCGTCACTGGCAAAGGTAAATGGAAGGAAGGAACGATTTCAAGGAGTATCCTCTAGTCAATAGAATGAGAAGTAAAAGAAAGAAAATATCAATATGATGACATTGGGATTTTACAAAATATACCACCTTGTGAAGACCTCTAGATTTGTTAATTCCCTTTTTTTCTCTTGGTTGGAGTGCAGTTTCTCTGACATTTATCCCATACATTTTTATTTTCATAATTTCCAAATTAACAGCAGTAGCGTTTTTTCTCTGTCTTTGGACAAGGCGTTTGGTATAACATTGTTTAAAAGTTCATTTTTGGAGTCGACGGATGTATTGATAAGAACTACTCCTATACCCCTGAGCAATAACACTATGAACCGTTTGATGTATTTTCTCAAGAGCTATTGAATCACTCAATAGCTTTAGTGGTGATATATAGCTTTATAGCGCATTGTAGTTTAACTGAACTACTTCACACTAGAAAATAGATCTTGGTCGGATATTTGATACAATTACTATCTCTTTTCCACTTGTTAGTTTTTCTGTAACTGAATTTTTTCTTTCGTTGTAATATGTAGACAAGG
>JAULBM010351186.1:720-22119 GCA_032357055.1 Geukensia granosissima | reverse complement strand
TTCTACAGGTCCCATTATGGCCTTCAACAATGAACCAGAGTCCATACCACAACAGAAGCTGTAAAAGGCCCCGAAATAGCATACTTCAGGACGGGTCTTATTATGGTAAAATATTTTTTTTCCAGATATTCCCTTTTGAATTTAAATTTCAGTTTGCGTAAAACGTTAAGCTGTTTAGACGTTTATCAACATGTTTCGTCCATTTACAGTCAACACTAAAAATAACACCCAAGTGCTTGAGTTCTGGTTCTATTAATGTTTCATCAAAATCAAAAGTCAAATCAGTAAGTGAATTTTTAGTGCTGAAATTCATTATACCAGTTTTATTCTGATTTAATTTAACCATCCATTTTTTCAGGCCAATTTTTTAAATTACTCAGATCTGTATTAATCAATGTTTTCAGAGCTGGTTCATTTGGTGCAGTATGACCAATAGATGTATCATATGCAAAGAGTCTCACAAAACCAATCATATCGTCTGCTATATTATTGATAAATATTAAAAATAGGAGGACCCCAAGACCGACCCCTTGGGCACACCGGCATTTAATCTGCTGATATTAGATATTGTATCTTTCAATATAACTCTCTGAGATCGACTAGATAAATAGCTTTTCAACAAACATAATATGTCTCCCCTGAAACCATATTTTTCTAATTTGAAAATAAGCACCCTAATCCATACCGTATCAAAAGCCTTACTAATATCAGCAAAAGTAATACAATTATTGCTTACTGTTGAGTGCTGACATTATTTCTTCATACAACTCAACAAATTGGTCTGACGTAGAATATCCTGGAATAAAACCTGATTGATACAAAAGTTTATTTATATAAAATTGATTAAAAATGTTTTAAATACATTTTTTTTAAAGTTTACTAGTACCAGACAATAAGGCAACTGGCATATAGTTTGAAAGCAGAGATTTGGCTCCATTTTTGAATAGAAGAATGACATGTGCTATTTTCCACTGATTTGGAAAAACCTTTTCTCTGAACGATTTGTTACAAAAGTAAACAAAGAGGCTTAGAAACTTCATTTCTGACTGTAACTTCCCGTTGCTTATGATATCTGGTCCTACGGCTTTATTTTTGTCAAGCGTTGAAATTATATCTAAAATTTCCTGTTCACTAACAATAATTTCCGACAAGAAATTACAACATCGGTTCTCAAATTCTGGTAATTCACGGGAAGTACTGTTGAGATCTGCAATTGAACAAAATACTTGTTTGGTATTTCGAACTGGAAGACGTAATAATTTGTGGAGTGGGCTGTTGGTGTTAAAAGTTGCTTTAAGTTAGAATCTGAGAATACTGACCATAGTACACTGATATATTAAACTATATAGCACACATCACTGCCAAAACTATGCTAATGTATTTGGTAGACCAACTTGCCTGCTCCTACAAATAGCAGACAGGTATCGTACACCATGCAGTCATATTAATTAACCGATGTTGATCAAGAGAAAAAGTTATTTCAAGCATGATAACAGAGCTGAGAGCCAAAAAAAGAAAAAAAGAAAAAAAGAAAAAAAACCAGAACAGAGCGTCAAATTAAGATATGCTTCAAACGGAGTGCAACTATAAAACAATTGCTTGACTGGTTGAAAAATACGTACGTATTACTGGCAACACATGACTTTATCTGGTTGGGCTGTCTAAGTGACCCCACTTCTAAAAACTGTATATCTCCATTTACCATCGACCTAGTCCATTGTAGTCACTTACTTTACCGACAACTTGCTCGAGTCGTGATTAAAACCAATCACGGTTACAATATAACAATTACTGACTTGTCAGTTTATTCCATCTTTAACTGTAACATAACCATAAAAATCCAGAGCATTTCGAAGAACAAGAATATATTTTTGAAGAGCAAGTGTTTAAGCTCAACAAAAAAGTTAGAGAAATCATTAAATCGTTATCTGCACATTCATATCAACTCTCAACTGATCTGCAGTACCATGAATAAAGTAAGAAAACAAAGGGTTAGGTAATCCAAAAATATTTTTGTATTTGAATAAGGAAGGAGTACACTCCACACTATTTAAATTTTTGCTAAAAAATCGTGAGCAAACGAAAAGGACTGTTGAGCGTAAGACCACTAAAAATCTCCAGAGCACAACTAATCTAATGATCTATTATTGAAGTGCAGGCATTAGAAATCCACATCTTCAGTTGGCACGTGTTTCCCTGAGCTACATGTACTCTGTCGTAATTAATAAAAAAACACCAATATTTCAGACAGCACAGGTCTTTCCAAGTTAGGCTCTGACGTAACCATGTTCCTGGATGGTAAAAATTACCAATGCAACAAAATGGACCAATTCTATCGAGGTCAAAGATCGAACATAAATATTATGCTAATTATTCTCCATATTTATTCAACATTGGTAATTTTCTATTTAAGCACCTCCCCACCTCCGTTAAGAGACAAATTAAAAAAAACATTAAATGATGAAAAAGCTTTTAAAAAAGAGAAAAAATTGTTCAAAATAACCTCTAACATCTGAAATGAAAAATATGAAAAACCTAATACAAGGTAACTGCCACTTTTGAGTTTTTCAGGGAAAAATTATAGAATGTTTATACAGTAACAACTTTCAAGTAGATTACCCAGTCTCGTACGAGGAGAGTGTCGACAACATAGGTAATCATGTCGAACAAATACTAAAAACTATAAACTGGGAACAGCCGGTTCAATTGTAATACAACAAATATATACAAGCCAATGATCAGTTGCTCGTCACAAGAGTGTAAAAAAACTTACTATAAACACACATCGGTCATGAAGAATAGTAAGACAACAAAATTGTCATCACTTTAACAAATCCAAAATGGTCAAAGAAAACAGAAAGGAGTCCTCCCAAAGTACAAAGAGACAATAATACCTGTCCAAATTGCGGAAATGCTGCTAATATGAACACATTAACATGCGAAAACTGTGATGAATGCACTTGACTAACCTAAGCTGACATTAACAAGCTAGATAACACCTTATTCGTATATCATAGATGCAATGAAATAAGTGTGTACTTTTAGAACAAAGTATGTTTCCTCAAACTCTAATCTTAATCGAACAGCTCGGCAGCATGCAACAGAAATGTCATCGAGTGATACAATCACAGAAACATGATTCTCAGAATATAGATAACATAATCTTAATCTTAAGATTAAATAACACCAAAATGTCTATTACCGCAGCCAATCCACATTTTAAAATGTAGTCAAAAACTCACATCGCCGATACAAAATCAATTGGAAATAGATTTGTTAAAACAATAAGCTAGTAAACAACAACAACGTCCAAACCATTCGTACTCGCCAAATCCTCATTGTCCCAATGTTGACAATATTTCTAATAAAGCTGAAAAATTGCAACAGGATAGCCTGAAAATAGCAACACAAAAATTCAAGAGGGGAAACCACAAACAAAATTACAGAAGCAAAAAGTATATGCTAATAAATCAAGAAAACAAGCCCTTCGATCAGTAGGGCGTGTTTTTTTTTTATTAAATAGCAAAACTAATATGCTAACTAAAGAAAAATAAAATTCAATAGCAAAAAATACAATCAATTTATTGTTGAAGCGAGAATCTGTCAGACCGAAAGCTACTTCACTCTAATTAATTCCCTTTTAAATATTCATGAGGTGAACTCTTCAAAATCGTGCATAATTACCGACATGACGCTAGCATGTAAACAAAGATTGAGAAGTTTGAATTTTACGACATAATTCTTATCGAAACCAAAACCTTACAGCAAGTCTTCAACAATAAACACCGCTTGACTGATACGTTGACTGATTGAACTTTAATTGATTTTTTTTTTTCAGTTTGTAAAATTTGTGTTGAAATTGGATAACCATATTACCCAAGAAAATCGCAAGTTATGAATTAAAAAATCCCGTCAAACCCAGAAGCAGGGAACAAAAAAGATTTTCAGGATCCCGATCCAATATATAAAAAAGTTTAAGGAAAAAAATATTTCAGTCGATTTTATCATCCTGCTTTTTCAAGATCCCAAACTATTGACCATTTCTAGGTACATTAACGCGGTTCAAGAAAGGTAATTAAACTATTCTAAAGGGATGATCTCAAAATATGTTAAAAGCTTTTTTTGGACTATTGTGTTGAGGTGCGGTGAAGTCCTATACGGTAATTTCACGTCTTTCCCTGTCAAATAAAGAATAACGTATCAGGGTGTGGGCGAATACTTTAAACACATTTTAAATCCGGGGCACTTACATTCTTACTATACTGTTGATCATAGCAAACTTGTAGGGGCACCATACCTCCATTTATTTTCACCCAGTACAAGGACATTTGCATTACTGAGACGATGCATGACCTGCCACCCTCCAATCAATGGTCGTACCATTTCACAAATTTAAAAAAAAACAAAACGGTCTTGTTCAAAATGTCCGTACGTGCGAATGAAAACGCGTAGCCGTGGCCATCCCAGATACCCGTTTAAAACTTAATTTGAAATGAAACTCGAATAATTAGACGCTTAATTAGTTTTATTACAATCAGGTGATAATGTTGAGGTTCCATTTACCTTAATGCTTTTATAAAAGAACAAAAAAATTAAATGGCCGAAGTTTATCTTCAACGGTTGCCATGTTTAGATTCAATTGTATAGAATTTTTTGTTATTTGGATAAAGGAATGAGGACAAATATCTCTTGAACCGAATATCGAAGGTCTGCGAGTTGGAAACTACATCGTGGGTCATTGACTCTCGCACTCATTTAACTTCATGCACTCTGGGATTGACCCTAAACTAACAAACGATGATTGAAGTAAATTGACCGAGATGTGATCAAATTACAGGTAAAACTCGACTGGTCGGGTGTGATAAGCTGGAAAAATATTCAAAATTTTTTCCTGACGAAATGCAGTAAGGAACAGAGCCCAAATTTCGCACCTGCATTAGTTCATATGTAAAGAATTATTAGAATTTATTAAAAAGAAATTTGTGATCCTGATTTTTGGAGATCCCAAACTAAATGGACACACCGTAATAACCTTGTAAAGGGATTTGTGAAGTAAATATTGAAATATTCGGTAATTTACCATTGTCTACATTGCTTTTGTAAAAGATAATGCTAAATGCCACATAAAAGTCTTTATTTTAAAGATATTAAATAACTTTTTCAAAGCTTGCAACTAATTTAAACAATTTCGGTGGACCTTTTTCGCCTCGTATAATAATCCAAATCTATTGTTCTATTTTAAGTAGCTTTCGGCCTGCTGTGATGGGCACATCCAATAATCTAAGTAATAATACCAATACAATAACTTGTTTCAACTCGATTCTAACACGAGAAATAAACATCATTACTGTTTTTATATGGAAAACCAAAGTCTTAAATATCAACAGCTTCGATTGATTGATTTCAGGTGCTCTAAGTTCAGCGGCAAATATTTCATGCATATTCAGGACGAGAGCATATTAATATTTAATGATGAATGAATAAACCTGTTTTGCTTTTAGCCGGATTTTTAACCTGCTAACCCACGGAAGCAACAGTCCACAGGAAGACATGATACTTAACCCAGACACATTATTCTGACAGGGCCGTTCAGACTTTGCGCTTAATCCAAAATGCAGATTGTTTAGCGGAGAAGCAGTAAATAGCAATTTTAATGTCTTTGGTTTGACCCGGCTGTGAATCGAACCCACGACCGTCCGCACTAGAGGTTAGAACGCTAATCATTTCACCACCGAGACGGTCGCAACATCTTCAAAGGCAAATATAAAGCAAGCAATGGAATCCCGAATCCATGCCTTAGAAACACAAGTTGTACAAAATCTATAAAAACAAGTTTGCCTATTCAACACCACTTGCTTTCCAGCAACAGCAATTACAGGCGAGGCCAAATTGCTATCAGACAACATATTTGTCACCACATGAAGTCCCTTGAACTCCGCAACCACCACCAACACCACAACCGTCTTTTTCTGTTAATCTACCTTATTGGTATGTCTACGTCCAATCATGTCCACCCACATTATCTGATGATCTGATTCGTTGGTTCTGAACAATATCATCATCACCCGTCTGAACGAGTCCTTAGTATGACAAACAGTGAAAATTTGCTCATCATTGGTGAACCTGTATTTTGAAACCACTGGGTCGATGCCACTGCTGGTTCCCGAAGTTATTCACCAGCCCAGTGGTCTGACCTGTCTGAGATAAATTTTATAAAATTTCCGTTACTAATTTAAATTCTAATACCCTGAAATGACGGAGAAGACTTCATTCCTTGTAATGCTCATGCTGCCTATATCGGTTTGTTTTTTATACATGTGTATTTCTTCTAAATCTTCCTAGATCTTCTAGGTCTTCCTATGTTTTTTGTTTAAATGCTGCTGATGAAAGGTTATTACTTGAAACACATAATCAAATTACCCATATTTGTTCAACATATCATCATATTCTTTTGGGTCTTAATTTTTATTGTAATATTATTTCATTTCCTCCGGGAATTTGTGTATGGAATTGTCCGACATAGGAACATAGGAAGAACAAAATTCAAACATATTAAAAAAGTACTCGTATCCTAAGCAAAAGGAAATCCATTTTTTTAATCCTCTGGGTCGATGCCACTGCTGGTGGACTGGATCTTCCCAATGATATTCACAACTGGGTCGATGCTACCGCTTGTTGACCAAAGATCCACTAGGGTATTAACCATCCAATCGTCAGACCTGTCTGACATGAATTTTACCACATATTGTTTTACAAAAAATATCGTTACTTATTTAAATTCCAAAACCCTGAAATTACGAAAGAGGCTTCATTCCTTGTAATGCACACGGTAGATGTTCTTAATGCTGGATATCCTTTTGTTTAGGATACGAGTAATTTTTAAATATGTTTGAATTTTGTTCTTCCTTTATTCCTATGTCGGCATCTAAGAATTCTTTATACTTTTTAATATGAGGTAAAAATACAGGGTACTATGGACCCAATCTTTCTACTAATACTCCATTATTTTGATATCTCCCAGATAGATATATAAGTACCACAAAAACAAAAACAAAAAGAGAATTCGAAAACATCAAATTTGAAATATAAATGAAATGGGAAAGAGGTAATAAATCCTTAAATCAGAATACTTTACAGGAATTACTTAGGTAAAAACTAAATAAATCAAAGCTAACCTCACCCCAAAAAGTTGACCTCATTATCTACTGCCTGAAAGCAGCAAACAACCGTGCCATTTCTAGGGAATAAAATAAAATTACCAAAAACAAAAGTCTCCATGGCAATCAAACATCTTTTGAATATAAGTAAATAAAATCAAAGTTTTGGAACTGAACACATAGAGGAATGATGAAACCTTTCTTTAATTAAAATAAGCTGAATATTCTGCTAGATATAAATCCTTAGAAAAGAAAGACCTCATAAAAATTTCCTGTACAAGCTTTAAAACAAAATCAGAAATATTTTTATGTCCCCCAGCGACAAATTGTCGGGGAGGGGGATATTAATTTACCATTGTCCGTCGTTCGTCCGTTGTTAAGCATGATCATTGCTTGTTCGGCTATCCCTCCAACAGTTTTTGTACTTTATCTGAAAATTTTTGCAGGATGCTTATACCTATAATGAAGGTGTGCAGGGCCAAAGGATTTCGATGTTCGTGAAATATTACAGAAATTGGTGATAATTACACTTTGTCAATTTTACAGTACTCAGAAATAAATGGATCGTGGCTTGTTTGGCTATCTCCTCGACCAGTTTTTGTACTACATCTGAAAATTTTTGCAGGTTGTTTCTACCTATGATGAAGGTGTCGAGGGCCAATTTTCCCACCCCTTTTATATATCGAAGACTGAAGACTGAACGTGACTAGATCTGTTTATTCATAAAACTCTAGAAGCTCCATCTCCATTTCTCGATGTTCATGTGTTGTAGGCTTTGCTTACCAATGGAAAGGCAAACAGAACAAAATCATATGTATCAAATACTTTTATTTAAAAGACTTTCAATATCTTCTTAATTACACATTCTGTTTGCTGTTGCATCTGTTTAGTTTATTATTACAAAAGAAAATCAATTCATTAGTTGAATGATGATTGATATTTCAATTTGTGAAAAGTTTAAAAACTAATCATATGTAGTGTTTCTATCTGGTTACTAAAATTCAAACAAATTCGGATCTAATAAACTAATAAAAATAAAAAAAGAATCTACATGGAGAGGTTTCTATAAGGTAGAATTTTAAAGCGGCTGCTTTAAAAAAAGGTTTTATATCAAATAGAAAATCTATGATGTTGATTAATCATTAAACATCTAAAAATTCCAGATTTCAATTCATTTTAAAACGCATGTGATATTTAGAGACCACCGATAAAAGAAGATATCTAATGAACAATAAAAAATACTGGTATATAAACGGGGTCCAACTGATACAACGGCATATTATTAAATTGATGACATTTTTCGTTTATTTTAAACATTGCATCTTTCACTAAATCATAAAGTAGATTCTGCATCGATAAAAAACAACAACAGTAAACGACACAACCGATGATTGTGACAGAACTGGTATTTAACTGATGTTAAAAATAATTTTAAATACTTCATCTTGAATGATGATACAATGAAAAAAACATGCAATGGAAATTAAAACAACAATTTGCGAAAAAAAAAAAAAAACAACAAACAAATAAAACAAAAAAATATCGAAAATACCAAAAAATGATGAATGAAGTACGACAATTTGTAGACAAAAATGTTAAGTAAATGTTCGATACAAACACCTACAACATCTGAAACATTTCTATTTAAACACAATGAAGTAAAATCGACAAATAATTAGTTATCAGTATTTTTTATTTTTGGTTCGTCGAATTACGAAGGCTAATTCTTTATCTTTGTGCATATAGTTTAAAGGGCTTTCAAGAAGTTTAAAATAGTTACTCAAAGTTTTCTACCGTATATTGGTTAGTATTTTTCTTAAATGGATTTAAATTGAGCGAACTTCCAGAATACTACATTAATATATTTGTTTTTCATTAAGAAGTTCATTTTGCGCTAATTTATATGTTAAATAGCATTGCTTAAAATGATACCCCTGCACCTTTATCAATAGCAAAGGCAATGTCGATGCTTTAAAAACCAAAAGTGCATAATGAAATAATAAATAAATATTCTGTTGACGTTTCATCGAATGGAGTTGCTGCCACAAACTTGTTACTTTTATGTTTATCAAAATCCGTGTTTTATTGGAAACTCAACAAAAGCACAATGACATTGTTACAAACATTTCTGTAAAAGTTTCACTGAGTTGACAGGATTTGCGGACCGTGGCATACTCTTTCGTGTGTTAATGAAAGTTTTGTTACGAGAAATCCTAAATTAAACTTGGAACAAAAATCAAAATATAATTTGCACAATTTATTAGCTTAATTAAGAATGCTGTATTCTCCACATATATTTCTGTACAATGTTTAGATTCAATAAGCTCCAGATCTGGTGGAGGTGTAATAGATATTGCATGTACCTTCTTTTGCTTGGGTTAATTATTGAATATTTAATGACATAAACATCACGATAAATTATTATAATAGACAATAAAATGTATGATAGTATATTAACTCACTGTGTGTGTGTGTGTGTGTGTGTGTGTGTGTGTGTGTGTGTGTGTGTGTGTTTTGAAATTAGACCTTAATGCGTAAAAGAATTTTTAACAATTAAAAAGATATTGTGGAAGTTTTTAAAAACATTTTCCAAACTTTTATTTCAAACTAAAATCTAAATAGATTAACTATATCACAAAATTCTGATTATTTTGTTTCACAATCTAATGACAGAAAAGAAAGTTGTTAGACGACAACGAAGAATTTCTGATAATGTAATATATATGCCACAAAAGAAACAATGTGAGAGTGAAAAATCTGATAATCTTTAAATATATATCCACACAGACAAATGAGAAGGAACAAGCTATACCTATATTATGTTTAAAAGTTAGAACTGTACATGGAACGGCCAGCTTTCAACAGACATTAACTATTTTGTTCTTTATCCTCTTAAATGAAATATGGAACATGTAACCGAATAAAGATATACACTTTGTTCATAAGGAAAAATCATTAAAGCGATTCAATCCTGCACCACTTTCTGGAGCAAGTGTCTTTAAACATCGTTTCAGAAAATTATCGCTCAGATTATCTGGATTAAAACTTACAATTAACTTCATAGAAGAAAAGTTCAATGGCTGTTTGTCTTCACTTGACTAGCAAAACCTGCAAGTTTAAACAATTGCTACTAAACGAAGCTTATGAATAGGCCACACCGAACTTATTATTAGTTTTTCGGACCAGCTTACTCCCAAAAACGAACTCGTAAAACCTGTCACCGCATCAATTTTCCAGTACATTTTAAAATATTTTTTATTTAACAAAAAATACCGCTGGTGTCTGTAAATCCAGAAATTAATACAAACATTATTTAAAAAAGGCCATTTTCGTGCCAATTTTTAGGTTGCTCACCAAGTTTTAAGATTTCGTTTGATCACCCCAGCTTTTAACACAAAAATCTGATAACTATCAATTAATTTCGAATGTTCATAAATACTGTCTACCAAAACGTTCTCCGAAATGACGAAACTGAGTACGTTTCAAAGACATAAAAAAATAAGTGTAAACGACAATAACAAATGAATATGAAATCATGAATATGCAAAATCGAATAAAAATGAATATAAAAATAAATATGATATTTTAAAACGATGAAACACTAGATGAGCTATGCAATTTATGAGCGTAACAAAAAAAATAAGACAAAAATTCAAAATACTCTCTACTTAGTATTTCGGAGAATAACATCACTTTCCCTTTCTATTCAATGAATCAAAACTTAGGTCCTTAAAAATCCGTATCAGAGACCGTAATCACAAATCTGACTTTAAATCTGAAACCGTAATCACAAATATGACTTTAAATTTGAGACCGTAATTACAACTCTGACTTTAAATCTGAGGCCGTAAACACAAAACTGACACCAATATTTTTAGAGATAAGGCAACTTTCTTCTGTAACTGGTTCACTCGAAATACCAAAATTAAGATTTTAGATATTTAGAAGCCTATAAAACATTTCTCAAATGTAAACTGTATTTGGGTTAAACTAAAGAACTTTTGTTATAAAGGTCCGGAAACGTTTATATAGTTACACCTTCTTGTTAGAGTCATTTTTAGCCAAATCTGTACATGAAGGTCTCTCAAAAACAAAATTGATATGGCGAAAAAAAACATGTACAAACCATGAACAAAACACTTTTTGGTTTTGAATCTTCTTCATGCTGAATTTGTGAAAAGAAGAGTAAACAACGTCGTAAACTGTCGAAAAACAGACCTTAAAGATAATGCTCATTCAAGAATTTCCTCTTTTGCCATTCTGGTTCAAGTAACTAAATGACCAAACATTAAAATACATACAAACTAATATTGTCTTAAAATCTATAAAATTACAATGCTATTTGACAACGTTTTGACAATTGCACTATTATGACCGAGGAAACTGCTACTTTTTTGTAGTGTAAAATAGGTTTTTTCCCTTAGAAATGTACAACACTTGAGAGAAAAATAGTAAAGGTCTGTCAGCGGTGACAAAATCACGTTTATACTGATATATGATAATTTAATCAGTAATAAACAAATATATATGAAACGGTTTATTTATTTATTTATTTATTTTATAATTACCAGAGATAAAAAAAACGACATAAATATATTGGTTTTCAACTGACTTTGAAATTTTGAAAACTTTTTTTCTCTACGGCTACCATTTAGAGGACTAAAGACCCTTGATTTCAGTGTACTCATGAAATGTATAAAAAAAGTGAAGGAATAGGGGTCATTTTCTATCTCTTAACTTATTTTTATTCCAAACCACACTAACAACTGTGCAAACGAAGACTGAAATTCACTGTGGATGAAATTCTTCCGCTAATGAAAATGCTGGGTACTCAATTCGGCTACCGGTCAAACTTAATTTCAGAGTCGGATTTGTGATTCCGGAAATGACCATTTCAGTCTTCATTAAAACATGAGGACTGCTAATATAAGTATTAAAGTATTAAAAACCATTCAACCACGTTAAAAAAACTGGGACACAAAAAAGATAAACTAAAAATGAGAATGTTAGATCTACAAACTACAAAAATGATAAAATAAGCACAGAAAGACATACACTGGAGATATAACCAGCAGAACAATACTTTTCCATTTACAATTTACCACTGTTTAGCCATGGAGAAGTAATTGGAATATTTGACATCTAAAAAAATTAGAATTCATAAATATGTACTGGGCGAATTTGGAGTAAGATTAAGAATTCAACCATCAGTACAATATGTAACATGATATACTGATTGAAAAACTTTAGTATGTTCTTCCACTTTCGTTCAGAGAACGATAGCACGGAAAGATATAAAAATGATTGCAGTTTCTGGTGAAAACATCATCATAATGCATTTGTTATGTACTCATATCGAGCAGAGGTTTTTAACTTTTACAATTATTTGGCCGACACAAAGATGTTTAATTTTAATTCTAACACAGAAAATTTTGTGAAAAGAGGTGAGGTAAAGTCTATTTCATATGATTAATTATTGAAAACTTTTGGAAATATTTTGTTGACAAATCCTTGTTGTAACAGGAAAATATAGCTTACCATGTTTGAGTAACTATAGATTAAATGCAACTTTACTAACATTCCTGTTACAAAATTAATAGTAAAGGTTTCCTACTGTACAATGATTATTTTAAAGAAATGTTCCAAAAACTACTATACAAGTTTGATCGTGCAATCATTTTTTTTTAAACACCCTTTGATCTTTTCATTGAATATAAATGAAAGACAGTTTTTTCTTGTATTCATAAATACGGCAATTTTAAAGAAAGTTATCAAATAGAAGTGTTATCTTATTGTTCTCCGTTATAACGTTTGTTCGAACAGGAAGACAACTTATTTAGATAACTTTCCGGTAGCTAAGGTTATTCAAATTAATGAACATATCTTACAAACAACTAATAACATCAATAACAAATATAAACGGAACTACGGCAACAGTTTGAAACTAATATCACAGTTTCCAAAGAAACAGACTAACAAATTATTCACATTGTACATTTGTACTATGGAGACAGATATAACAATAATTTCACCATGAACATTCCAAAAAACGTCCATGATTTATGGAATTATGATGGCCACAACATGCACACTAATCTGTCAAAACCTGATCAAGCCCGCCCAGTCACCGGTAACTGTACAACGTCCGAAAGCAAGCTTCATTTTTCTTCATTTTACCGCCACGTTAAGTTTATCGAGTGACATTACATCTATTGTCCCAATGAATGCGAAATTGTTTAATTCGATTAAGAAGGCCAAACAAATTGACCTTAATAAATACCGATTCATTGTCAGACGTAAACTTTCACTTACGGTTATTACGTGACGGAAAGCAGCCATGCAACGTTGTTAATCACGAATGAATGTCGACAATAAACTCTGTGTTACGGTTCTGCCGTAGTTGTAGGAAGTGTAGTTGTTTCCTCACCTTCAATTTCTGGTTCCTCTGTCGGAATTGTAGTACTGGCCGGTGTAGTCGGTCCAAGTGTCGTCTGTTTTGTATCAGTTTTAATAATGAACTGTACTGTCCCATTTGCCATCTTTTCTTGGGATAAGATAATATTACTTTTGGCTTCTATGACAATAGGTCGTCCGCCTGTTGCCTGTGACATCAGCGTTATACTCATTTTAGTACCATTAGTCGTGCCGTTTGCACCGTCAGTTGTGTTTGTGATAGATATATCTTTAAGTACAATAAAATTAGGATTATCTGCCACGTTTCCTATCACAGATTGAGGGTTGTTGTTTATAATTTTAACCTCTCCTGTGTTATTTTTTCCAACAACTTGTATTTTCTTTGTTGAATCAATCGTGAGGAGACTACCTTTTAACACTGCCTTACGCCTATCTGTTACAGCATTTTGAAGTGTTTTGCTGGCTCCTGATTTTATGGCACTTAAACTTATTGGAGCCATAGTCTTTAATTTTTCTATCATGGTCATTCGTTTCTTTTCGACTGTTTGTTGCAGAATGCTTGGGTTAAATTTACGCTTTGGAACCATTGTAATTATCGGTGTTTTTCTTATATTTCTACTAAGGATCGAGTTTGAATTGAAACCATTTACGTTTTTATTAATAAGGCTTGGTACTGGAACCTGGACGGCAGTTTTTCTTTGAACCTGAACATTTATCGTTCTCGTTTGAGAATTGCTGAGTCCATGACTGTTTGGCATAGCCTGCTGCATATTAGAGTTTCCAAAACTTTGAAAGTTTGGATTGCTAAGTTGAGGATTTGCACTTTTAATTAGATTTATAAGTTGCGATCTAAGATCATTATTTATTCCATTTGAATTTAGGATACTTCCAGAACTTTGTCCTTGAACGTTGATTCCATTTGAATGCTGGTTACCCCCAGAACTTTGTCCCTGAACATTTATTCCATTTGAATTCTGGATACTCCCAGAACTTTGTCCTTGAACATTTATTCCATTTGAATGCTGGATATTCCCAGAACTTTGTCCCTGAACATTTATTCCATTTGAATGCTGGATATTCCCAGAACTTTGTCCCTGAATATTCCGACTTGGAGCAACAAGTTGTTTACTTCCGAACTGATTATTTGGCATCGAATTAAAATTTCTAATATCTAAGCCTGAATTAAGAAAAGGCACTTGATTTTGGAATGGCTTATTCTGGGTGTTAGTAGGAAACTGTTGGTTCACTTTATCATTTATAATGGTTTGAAACGTTTTGGACATAACTTTTCTTGGTCTGTGGTTTACCATAGAGGGTGAAGAAACCAAATTTCCAATGCTGGTTCCAAACATATTTTGTCGGTAACTATCCTGACCAGAATTCTAGAACAGAAAAAAATTCATTTATACATATTAAAGTAATCGTAACTTTAGAATTCTTTTTTGTTTGCCAGCTTCAAAATTATTAAGATGAAAAGTAGTTTTTCTCGAATGCTTTTTACAATTTTTACACTTCTCAATTGATTTTAAAATAGAGCATCTTATATTGTCGTGTTTTCTAATATTGGCATAGTTCAACCTTCAAAGGAATAGTTGCGGTAAGGGTCTTATTTGGCCTTAAATATTTTTGGTAATTCACACAATTTTGCACAAAAGAAGGTGATTTGTTGAATACCAATTCAATATATATTTGTGATTTTAAGTGTAGGAAATTTGACCAATTGAACTTTTTGTAGAAAGATGGAAAATTAGCGCAATTTGACAATATTTTTGTACTAGGAACCATAGAGCGCAGCTAAAAACCATGTAAATATTCATATGAGATATTCAGTTTATTTGAATGTATCAAATGGAAAATTATCCAGTTGGTTCTTGCATGAGCTTGATATTTTCTGTTCAAAAACCATTCAAAACAAGCAAAATTCACCGTATCGTAAGAAAACGCATACAATTGGTTTTTGGAAGAAGCCATAATTGTGGCTTGGACTTTTTGAATGTTTGTCTTTCGTTTCATTTTGTTGACCATGGTCTTGTCTGTTTTCCGACTTAACGATTTCTGTCTGCCCCTTTGGTATCTTCGAATTCCTATTGCTATTTTTCTTTAAGTGTTATCACATTCTTCATGCAAATACAAAAGAAATTTCTGAAGTTAAATCTAAAAATCGTTGAAAATATAGATAATTCCAGGCCCTTATCAAACCTTGCCCGTTTAGCCTTGGGGAGAAAAATAACTAAATGCGATCTTCAATATTTTACCAATGTAAGATTTCGTTGATTCTCTAATTCCATAGAGAGTGTTTTGTCGTTTATATTTATACATTATTTCTGAAAACCACAGCTGAATAAATACTGCAAGCGAGTTGGTATATCCTTTTTGAAAAACCAGTCGAGAGGCGTGTAGACCGCATAATAATTAGAGAAATACTGTAGACGTTGAAAAAAGGGAATCAACAAGACAAAAAAGGCTATCATAATAACTCGGAAATTCTCTCTAAACTAACAATACTTGAAAAGTTAACATTCACTTCTTAAAGGATGATATGAAGCAGTATTTCTACTGAGAAATCATGAAATATTATGACAAAGAAAACTCAAAATATCATGTTGGATATTTCAAAGAAATAACATTCTCGGGATCAAATAAGTATGTAAATATTCTTTGGTCATGACTTAAAGTTGATTTGGGGCGTATGGTAACTAATATTGGCACATTTTGTAATATGAAATACATATAGTTGGTTTAAACTTTATTTAAGATGATACGAAGTTTAAATATAAAATCCTGGCATATTCCTTGTTTTAGTAATATTTAAATGAGTATACTTTAGAGATAAGACAGAACATGTTCTCTGAATACAAAAGAGATCAAGATTTTGAACATAAAAAGGGAGATCCAAATGATATTATTAATATTAATTTAAATTTATATTACAAACTTTAAAAAATATTAAGAAGACAAAACGCATTTTCAGTCAAATTTGGTGGTATTTTAATATTGCCCTACATTTTATAAAATTTGGACACTAAATTTTTATTTTTCATGTGACAGAAAAATTCAAAGTCGTTTTTGGTAAAAAAATAGGGATAAATATAGCTATTGTAGACAGTAAATATATTGTATAATTGACAAATTCGGTAAACCATGATGTATTAGCGTAATATTTGAAATTTTAACTCCGAAAAATTCAATGTTTCTTATAAGGACTACGAGTTCATTTTCCCGCAAAACTTGTGAAATTGCGAAAATTGGCCTCCCATTTTAGATACATATCAAGATAGCAGATCAGGTATGATTTTCCATGTGACAGCCATTAAACTTCTACTGGGTCGCATTACGGCCTTCAAAATAATCTGAGATCGATATTATAAAGGAAGCTGTAAAAGCCCTTAAAATACAATATGTAAAACTATTCACAAAATACGGCTTGTATAAATGTATAATTTGAACTGCTGGTATAAAACTGGAGGTGTAATAAGTGCACCATAAATGACAAGTCACTAGTGTAAAGTGACACCATTCCCTTGTTTTATGGAAGCAAGACACGATATGATCGGAGTGAAAAAGAACAATATTGACAGCTTTTAACATCTGCTTGTCACAAAAGCGGAGAATTCGAATGATTAATCACCAACAAATGACACAGTTATGATTTCTGTAAGAAAATGTTAAGTGCTTAATTGTAATTTGTATACGAATAATTTGATTGAAAATAAATTAGAATTATATTTTGTATCCTTAGATTATACGATTATTTTCGAGTTTCAACGTTTTGAATTTTTCCAACAATTTTACTGTGTGTACTTTTGTAATTAATTAGACTAATTTCAACGACAGTTTTTGTATACTTTGTATACTTTCCCCTGAAATCTATATATGTGGTCTAACGACTTCTTAAAGGGTCAGAATATCATCAGTCCGCTAGTTAATTCTTTTTGGTGTTGTTGAATTTGCTGAACATTTTAACAATGTTTGAATACATATGTCTTTGAAGTAAAGGTACTTGTGCACTTACCATGGAGTTATCATAATTTTATTGCTTCTTAATGCTTGTATTTAATCATTTATAGTTGGTTCGCCACTGATATGTGTTTAGATTGGAAAAGTATCTTTGACATGTATAAAATGAGGAGCTGTATAAGAATGACATATCTAGTATTGACTTGCTCATTATGGAACTGTTGACAAGCAGTGTTACCTGAAGAGGTATAAGCTTCAAAACGAGTAGACAAAAGGACAAAAAATCAACTGTTCTCCATTATAGCTATCATCCATTTTTATATTAAATCCATAACAACTACAGGAACAAAAGTAAACTGACCATTTGTATGAGACATGTAGCTTATTGACGTTGGGAGGCATTGTCGTCCATTAACTCTTACATTTAATCATTTGATTTGAAACTACTTGGTCTTCAACTGGAGCATCTATGGGGTGGCTTTTAAAATTTTTGCATGGGTCGTTTTGATCGACCTAATTGGGTCGTTTAAAAAATTAAATTGGTACAGAGTATAAATGTGTTGGAAGCATCTGTGAGAGGGCCTTCATAAAAGGAGCCAAACAATATAAAATTAGTTTGAGGGCATTTGAAAATTTTCCTCATTTTCTCATGCATTTTTCAACTTGTTCTTCGAATCTTCATTAATGGTCGGCATGTACATGACTTGTCGTTCAAAATATTCGAACCATTATATATAACACAATTTACAACTGATTGTCAGGAAATATACAAGTTCCAATACAGAGTAACTTTCCCTAATAAGCAAAATCTGAAGCAAATTGTGTGCTGAATGCTCATTAATTACTTGATGATAAACAAAATATATACTTTTGATGCAAGCCAAGATATTTGGGAACCTCATTGCATAAAAAATCAACACTTTGAAGATAATATCTTAAAAACCACCTTAGGCTTAACTACACCATCAGCAACCCGTAGATCACAAAAATTCATTCGCATAGTCTTTTAAAACATCTATTGTTAAATGTTTGCTTTTATGTTTTACTTTTGCTTTTTCTTTCCTTTGCTATATAAAAGCTCTCTTGCTATTCTCGGGCACAAAATTTCTGCAATATGCAGAAAAATTCGTATGAAAATTTAAAAGAACGTCTTGAATGAATTTTCTCTATGAGAAACAGATCTTCGGTAGTGAAGGACACAAAGAGTCCCTACCATCAGTGTATCCAGCTTTAAAGCTTTGATACAAACTTATATATATATATATATATATATATTACTCATGTCAGTGGTTTCTGAATAGAATTTTTTTATATGATAGCAAATGTCGCATCAATGGGAAATTGGCAATAAGGTTCCCTTGTATAATTTATATATATGTTCGTGTCAGTAGTCTATCTCCATAACACAGATCTGTGTGAGTGGTACAGACTCAGCCAACCGAGCCTCTAGTTTATAAAGCTAACCTGCTTTAAACTCAAAAAGTATTTTACTTATTCTATTTACCAACAACCGGAAAAATCAAAGTTCAATACGAGAATCAGGAAATTAGTTTCTGTACTATACATTGTTATTGCTTTATATATCATAGTGTTGTAATACCTTGTGTAAAATTCCTTTTGCAAATATTTTCAATTGAAATATGTTTAAAATAACACGTCCTTTATTTAGAATCGTTGTTAGTTTTCATTCTAAAATGAAGCCTTAGTTGCAGAGGGCCGACTTGCTATAATGTCCTTATTTGAGTTAAGTTTTAATTTTTAATAGTACCACTTTTCAAAACATAGTAAAATAAGCAAGAATGCCATATTTAGTTGTAAACTAAGTTGTGAGGTTCATTTAACCAACCAAGAATGTAAACTAAAAAAAAGACAGGACAGCGAACAAACGAAAAAGAAAAGCAAAATCTAAACTGAAAAATTTAGTATCAAATCTGTCCATTCAGATACATATTTCGTAAATAGATATGAAGAAAAATTGGATTAAAATTGTTCATTTTTCGTGGTACTTCAAATTTCTGTACAAAAGAGTCAAAATGATTAGTCAAATGAAAATATTCAAAATAAATAAGTTTATATTTATGTCTTTAGCTTTAGCATTATCAACATGAAAGTCCTATAACGGCAAGTGTTGTAAAAACACACGGTTTAATTGATCATGATTATACCAATATATTTTGGGTGTAACTGTAATAAATATAGTCTTTTTAATGATAAAATATTGTAAACTTAAAATATAATTAGCCAAAAGGTAAACTAATGGAACAAGTTTGGTCTTTCAGCATTTAGTTCTGATCTTGTTTTCAATATATTTAGATATTTTTAAAACATCCATCTAGAAAAGAGCAAATAATAAATAAATGACCGATGACTGTCTTATTATAAATTAAATGTACTGTACTATATACCAACTGTTTCTTAAAGCAAAATTTGGTCATTAATGTCCCCATGGACATATGAACTATAACGTTTGCAAATCACTTTATAGAATATTCTTAAAACTTACCAATAGATTTAAATGGCGTGAATGAGATGGTAGTCCAAAGCACAATAGAATTACAAAGATGAGCGTCTGTATGGTTGCCATTTTGCCCTCTTTATTTCAAACTGACAAAGGATCAGAAGTATGATTTTTCACCTTCGTCAATTACGATCGCATACAATGGAAACAAATTATCGAAATGAACCACAATTAATGTCATATTGGCTACCGACCATAACGAGTTTATTAGTATAGAATAATGCGTTAAACTGTCACTCATATCAGAAATTGATATAGTAGGACCGGAAGTGGAGATTTGTCGAAAAATCATAAAACGGACCGCATGTAGTTACATACATTTTTACTTAACTAAAGAGACTTTTTGTATTCCTTGTAATGATGCGTCATTTTCATTGTCAAAACTTGTACTCGAACAACAGCATATTAGGAATAATGTTCATCTTGACCTAGTTTTCAAAAACCGAACCACAAAGGAATAACATTGATCTATAAAACATGTATGGTGAGGGTGATAGATATTATGTGAATTCGTACTTTAATTAGAGGACGAAATACGTCATCGTAAGAACAACTCATTCCCACTACAAATACATCAGATATAGGTTAATTTTTCATTCCCAGTCATTTTACTTTTCAAGATTAAATCATAAAATAAAAGTAAGGCCACTCCAAAATAAACAGTAGTTATTCGGATTCGCTCTCTCTTCATATTATGGGTTCAAAATTTCACAAAAAATTTCCTCGCTCCATTTATCTCTCAATTTTCATTGTAATTCCTAGTAATGAAAATAAGAATAAGCTTAATAGCTCCTACAAAATACAAAAATGAAGGAAAAAATAAGCTGTCGTTTTCGCATCAATTTTTGAGGATGCGCTCCATTATTTTGCCTTTTCCAGAAAAAAAATAAAACAATAAATTTCGCTCGCTAGCACCTCTTTGTATTACAAAATCTGACCTTTAAATCATTTCCGTGTTAAAAAGTCATGCAATATAAATTTGTCAGGTATTATAATAGACTTGAACCTTTAATATCACATTCAAACAAACACAGCAAACAAAAAATAATTGAGTGTAAAAAGTGTTGCGCAATTGTGTACATTGCCAAAATTTCTAAGTGTTTAAAATGAATTTTGGGTGTACATACCCGTAGCCAGGGGGTTCGAGGGGTTCTGACGAACCCCCCCCCCCCCCTTGAAAACTAGTAAGCACTGTTAAACTCGCAAAGTCAGACTGAAGTCTGACTATTAAAGTCTAAAAACCAGGAATTCTGAAATGCAAAAACAGTGCCAGGTCATAGTCAGACTGAAAGATTTTGCACCATATACCCCAGACCCTGGCCGTGAAGTCGATTTGCGCGGCGATGTGCCCGC